>VWYK01063644.1:251-11835 GCA_013399775.1 Semnornis frantzii | reverse complement strand
CAAGCTTGAACCCTGTCTTCTCAAGCTTGAACCTCAAGCTTGTTCTGTCACTGAAGGCCTTTGTAAACAGCTTTTCTCCATCCTTCCTGTAGGCCCCCTTCAGATACTGGAAGGTTGCTGTTAGGTCCCCCTGGAGCCTCCCCTTCTCCAGGTCAAACAATCCCAGCTCCCTCAGCCTGTCCTCATAGCAGAGGTGCTCCAACCCTCTGATCATTTTCATGGCCCTCCTCTAGACCCGCTTCGTGAGGTGCATGTCCTTCCTATAATGAGGGCTCCAGAACTGGACACACTACTCCAGCTGAGGTCTCACCAGAGCACTCTGTATCTGCTGCCCACACTTCTTTGAATGCAGCCCAGGATATGATTTGCCTTCTGGGCTGCAAGCAGGCATTGTTCATGTCAAGTTTGTCCACCAGCACCCCCAAGTCCCTTTCCACAGGGCTGCTCTCTAACACTTCATCCCCCGGCCTGTACTGATAGTGAGGATTGTTCCATCCCAGGTGCAGGGCCCTGCACTTGCTCTTGTTGAACTTCGTGAGGGTCACCTGGGCCCACCCCTCCAGCCTGTCCAAGTCCCTCTGAATGACCTCCTGTCCCCCTAGTATGTCAATGCCACCACACAGTTGGGTGTCATCTGCAAATTTATGACTTATAGATTACGAAATCAAATACAAGAATTTTTTAAAAATTCTTTGAGTGATTCAAAACATACAGAATAATAACTAGAACTAACAAAGTAGTCCTTAAGACTAACAATCTGAACAGCTTGTGAAGAATGAGTAAGCAAAGCTGAAAATCCCTATCAATATCACAGTTGACAAAACAGCTATAATGTCCTGCCCTCTTTATCACTAAATTGCTTCAATCAATGTAAATTCATGCTGTGCAGAGAGATGTCTGATGGTACAATTCTTGAAAGATATTTAATTTTCATTCACAAAAATGTTATTTCCACAAAAAGCAAAAAGATTTATCCTAGAATGGAGGGACATTTCTTCAAACACGGAAATTACATTAATATAATTTACCCTATTTCTTCCTCCAACATATGAGCAGTATTAGTGCTGTATATAGTATAAAATAAATGTGTAAATATGAAATAGTTAAAAGACAAACTGATACATATTCATATCGGTCTGGAATAATATGATTATTCTATGGCTTCATTCTGCAAACACGTAACATTTTTTTCCTCTCTATTGAAACTACTCTGGAAGTAATGAGAACAGTTGGGAGTAGGGGTATAGTGGGGTTCCCTTTATTTGTTTTCCTTTAATTACCATTAAATAAAAGAAATTATCTTAACTGATGTCTACTCAGATGCAAAAAATCCTGTCACTTCTATCTAACTCTCAAGCATCATTTCCACACACTAACCAAAATGATCCATGCAAACCAGTAGGAAGTGCAACAGAATTGGAAAAACTTCCTCTGCAAGCTGTATGAGCCTAGCAGCAAAATTATCTTAATTTAGTGAAGTGATAACACAATACTTGTCCAAAGACTATTCCAACTTATTGAAAAAGCCAACATGCATGCAGCTCAGGCAGATGTTCAAGTTCTCCAGTGTTTATGTCAACTTATAAAGCAACTCAAAGTGCTGGAAAGTTAGAAATATTTCTACATTTTCTGAAATAAAGTACCAGACTAGGACTACTTTTTAAAGACACAATCACCATGCCTTGACTACACAGTTATTGGAATAAAACTCAGCTGGACATTTAGAGCACCTAAAATCTGTGTCTTTGCCCCCGATTACTACCAGTGTCACTGATGCCTCAGCAAGAGAAACTATCACGGGTTTCCATTTCAACACCAGCAACATGGAACTGGCCAGAAGTACAAAGGAGCTATTACAATTATGCAGTCAGTCACAATGTCTGAGAAAACAAAAAATGCAAATAAAACAAGCTAAAGTAAATATGGACAGGTCCACATGCAAAACGGGAGCTGTACAAGAAGAGGAAATCAGGGTCAACAAAAATATTTTAAAATGCAGCTTTGAATTGTTCAGTGTAATAATCTCAAAGTGCATTAGTAACAAGAACTAATTTGGTTTTGTATACTTTCTTTTGTAGACAATTACTAGTATTCCCAAGTTCTAAATAAGACCTAGAATAGTAATAAGCCTGATCCAGAGCCTAGCAAATTCATTAAAGCTTTCTGTCAAAATGAGGGTAATCTATGTGACTTGCCCTGCAACAGCTATGTAGGATAGTGACATTGTGTCTATGACTCTAGACTTAGAATAAAAAGTTGTCTTCCTATCATGGATGTAATTTTTATACTTAGAACAGAGAAATATATCAGGCTTTACTTCAGAGAAAATAGTCTTTACGCAATAGACTGCAGTCAGGCCGTGAAGCACTGCTGCTATTAATAACAGATACATGAAGACCTAACAGACTTTTTCTATTTTTGAGCACAGAAGTTGGTTGTTGTTGTTAATAATAATGATAATAGAAGTTTAAGCAGAAAAATTATGAAAACAGCAATCCAAGCCACCTAATCTACTAACAGCTGATCTATTAAGTCCTAGCCAATACACTTTCATCATTAAGGCACAAAGGTTTATCCCTGAAATTGCTTCAGAGAAATATTCAGAGTGTAATCTGATGTAATACAGGGAGTTAAAATTATATTCCTAAGAACTGGTATGGATTGGAGAGCTTACCTACATAAGTAATCTGAAATGCTGGGCATTACAAGAAATAAGCCTCAGAGTGCAGTCACAGTGCAAAAATCATGATCGGCAGCAACACTGAGCTCCTGTCAGTCACACTTGTCTGCAATTCCTTCAGGAGAGAGAATATTTGCTCAGATTCCCATATTTATTTGCCTGCCATGCTTGTTTTGATATCCACCTGACAATCTGCACAGGATGAGTGGCATAGGCAAATACTGAGGAGTGCCACCGCTGAGATGAGATGAGGGCTGATTGTATTACCATTTTAAATGGTATGCTTGCCAAGTGCTGTGATTTCATTCCTCCCTTACCTGTCATGCTTCATTAACTCACTCTCACCACAGCCCTGTGCTGCTGAGAGCCCTGCTCAGCTCCTTGTTCTGGATGACAGCTACAGTTACCTCCTCATACAGTAGCAGATTTCCCATTTTCCGTCGCTCTGTATGCCCTACGCCAAGGATGCCCATGCCTGTGTATATGCAATATGTTGCATGATCTAATGAGCCTGGGCTGTGGGAGGTCGTTTGCTGTTTTCAGCCTATTAAGCAAGACAGCCTCGAGTGGCTTGAGGAGTCTTCCCAAGCTAGGGCACAGGATAGATGTTCAATGATGCCTCTGAGTCATGAGAGACAGGTCGTAATACATCTAGCCTGCAATTCACATCGGGGTTTAGATAGCAGGCTTGCAAATGCAAACCCAGTCTGCAACAAAAACAAAGGAGGTCTCTCTCTTTACATTTATAATTTATACAATGACAGAAAAATTACACAGTACCATCAAACAGGTAACAGAAAACCTGAGATATTAGATACATAGTGATGTAACAAAACCTTTTCCTTCAGTTTAATATTCAGTAGCTGGATTAGCTTCTCCAAACATAATCAATTCTCAGAGATGAGCGCAAAGGCCATTTTTTAATGTGTCATGTAGAACAATGATGTTCTATTTCTAGATGAACATTCACAAAATCTTCATCTGCATAAAGTAAGCCTCAGCCCACACGACATTGAGCAAGTATTTAGTTGTCCTGGTCTTGTGTGCCATAATATTTCGAACTGGCCATTTGGGAGCGGGCAGCAGAAGTGAGGCAGTGATTTCCAAGTCACCATCTCTCCCTGAACATACTGTAAATAATTAGGAAATCAGTGGTCATATGTGGCCTTACAACATACCTGTTTGCAATTTCACTTCAGAGTACAGAGTATTACAGTTTTTTTTTTTTTTCACTTAGCTATGAAGACAAAAGACAAGTCTAAAAATTCAGTGTATTACCATTTCAGAACTGTGATTAACTCTAAAACTGCAAGCCAAGCAACAATAACAAAAGCTAGCTTGCTTTCAACTATGGTCAGTACCAGAAGAATTCATACATTAAACTGTTGTAGAACTCTCCATCACTAAAGAAAATTCTCTCAATTTTCTGTCAGTTCACTGATCTTTGTTCTGAAAAATGAAAATCATAGAATCAAAGAATGGTCCAGGTTGGAAGGGACCTCCAAAGGCCAACTAGTCCAACCCCCCGTCAATCTTTATACCACAAAAAAACCCAAACTTGTTCACAGTGTTATGTGCTGTGTAAAGGTGGATTTACATCTAATGGCTTAGGCTTTTTTATAGCTTTTGGTTTCATTAATACCTTTTTCTTATATTAATAAAATGCATATTAGAAAGAGTTCTCAACAAAGGAGGCAATTAGATATGGTGCATGGCTAAATAAACTCAGCTTTAGAATGAGATATTGTGTTTTTATGACATGGAACACTTGGACAGAGTGTGTTGTTCAAGCACAGGTGAAAGCAGAGCTCTTATCTGGATTTGCCCTTGCTGGAACAGGTTTCTGGAGGTTTTAGATTCTTGCAAAGTCTTTTTCAGTGAAGGAACTGCCTTAAAGGGCATATATTCCCTTCTTCATTTGCCTTCCTTGACACAACTGAATTGACATAGTTCCCCAGGCCTCTACAAGAGAGTGAGGTTTTCAGAAAAAATATAATTATGAGAATGTAATTTATTTATAGCTATTAATTCAGCTTTTGTGAATGTTAACCAGAATCACAAAATCTGGGTGTTTCTGCTACACAACTATTCCTACAGTTTATAGCTGCCTTCCAATACCTGGAGGGATCCTACAGGAAACCTGGAGAGGGACTTTTCATGAGGGTGTCTAGCAACAGAGTCAGGGGAACAGTTTAAGCTGAGAGAGAGTAGGTTTAGACTAGATCTCAGGAAGACATTCTTCAAAACGGGGAGGGGTAAGACTCTAAAACAGGTTGCTCAGAGTGGTCGTGGATGACCCCTTCCTGGAGATGTTAAAGACCAGGCTCTATAAGGTCTTGAGCAATCTGATCTAGTTGAGAGGAATCCCTGCCCTTGCCAGGGAGGTTGGAGTAGATTATCTTCAAGGTCCCTTCCGTTCTGTGAACTATGAGGAATCTGTACTCCCTCTGTTTCATCAGCATTGTAACCACTTCATGCTAATAACCAGTAGAAAAAAGAACATTGAGAAAATCGTTTTGAATAAATATTAAACATTAATTTGTACTTTTGTAATAAGGAGCTAAAAAGTAACCATGGTATTTGAACATTGCTTAAATGAGTCAAGTTTATGAGCAGAGGGTGGTAAGCAACATAGTACCAAACCCTAAATTATTAAAGAAGCAATATGTGCACATTAACCATAGCTCAACCATACCTTAGACCATCTCATTTCCACACTTATGGTCTTCATTAATTCCTTTGCTGCAGCTGTATATATTTCTGGAACAATACAGCCTTCCAGGAAAAGCTGATTTAAACAGGAGGAAAAGTGAAATATAATGAAAAGATATAGGTGCTTCACTCAGACTTAGAGTTGATATCACATTCAGAGGTATAGCCTGATACAGTGCCATGAATATCCACTACAATGGCTCTGCAAAATGATGGCCCCTTTGACAAATATGAGTTGCATTATAACATTTACATCATAAAGATTGTTTTAGCCCTTGCTTTTATACAGTGTATGAGTGCCATCCTTTAAGATCAAATAACAGTTACTGACTCTGAGTGGATTAAAGCTTAAGCTTTTTTTTTTTTTTTCAGTATGAATGATAAAAGGCTCTTTTTTTTTTTTTCTTCTATGATGAAATGTTAAAATGCTTGTAAAGGCATAAATTGTATTAAAACAGAACATTCTGTGAATAACTTAACAGCTTCAAAAAAAGGCAAGAAAATAATGCATTCATTTTCTCATTCACTTATACAATCTATAAACTATAGACCCCTTCAGGGAGCCTTAGATATAATTTACAGTATGAAAAGGAATGGCTTTCAGAAAAGGAAATTAATCAGCATGAGTTCTGTGGATCTGTTAACTACAGATAATAGTTACTGAATGTTTTTTAGACTCTGAAATCAATAACCTGCAGCCACTGTCCCTTTGTGATATTTCCAGACATTGTAAGACATAGCAGGACTCTCTTTAATCAGAATTCAGGTCACTCTAAGGAGTTGTTCAAATAGAAAAGTTTAAATTTAACTATACTACCAAATTTGAATCAATTCTAATTGATGAGTATTTTAAAAGCCCTGCCTCCCACCAAAAGAATGGCGTATCTGCATGCTTCCAGTGGCTGCATCTATTCAACCAAATGCATATTCTTATCACTGTTAGCTCTAACAACAGAATATCAATTTTACTGGTCACCTACACAATTGCAAAGTGCATACAAAATGTTCTCACTCATCTAAGCTGAGACCGAGGATCCCACAGCCAGCAGGATCTCTGCTGACTGAGCTCAGGGTGGGATGACTGCAGAGGTCCTCATGTCCTCAGCATGAGGTCACGCATGTCACAGGGCTGCCCTTAGACCACTCAACTTCCAGATCTCTGGCTCTGGAAGACAGTGCTGACAACCTAGAAGGTGAAAGAAGGATACCAGTTTCTATCATCTCTGCTTCAGAGCCATATCCAAACAGTTTTAAACCATCAGATGATATTTTCTAGCATCTGTAACTGTAGGACTAGCACAAAAGAAGCTGTGGTACTGTCCTCACAGCATGTCTTTAGGTGTTTTTTTCAGGACATAATAAGATACAATTAAAAAATTATACTATGGAGATAAAGAAAAAAACACACAAATAATCATTTAACTGTAAAATTATTCTCAGTAGCCTGCAATAGTAGAAAACAACACAGACAATACAATCATTAACTTTAATAACTCAGAGAAGAGATAAAGCTCTTAAACGAGTGAAGAAAAGAGCTCTAATTTTTAGAGGCTTCCACAATAAAAACAGTGAATAGAATTTTGTACTTTTTCAGTTTCTCACAGAGAAAGAAATCTCTCTTGGGTTAGCCAAATAGGTCCCTCTGGAGGCTCCAAGTTGAAAACTAACTAAAGACTCAGAATGAATATCAGAGATCGGTCTGATGAAGTTAGCTTTTGGGGCAACTTGTTAAAGTTCTCAAGCAGTTGAAGTATTAATTTGTAAAAACATTTTTTTCCAGAATTGACTGACCACAAATCAGAGAGGCTGTCAACCACAGCATAGTCACAAAGGGAGAGAAATATTATTGCACATAATTTATGTCCATCACGGATCTGAATCTACTCAGAAGCTTTATTGATATTAATAGCCTTGCTTACTGTGTTGGTTTGAGCTAACTGGAATATTTTTAATAGTGAAAATTATACTACAGGCTGTGAAGGAAAACAGTGGTGATGTCTACTTCACTCAGAGGCTTGCTGTGATGTTTAGGTATAAGAAAACCAAAATAAAGAAGATAAGAGAGTCTCTCGAGCTGGCAGTCTGGGTCACGAGGCAGTTGCTTGCTTCTTGGGTCTCGGGCTAGCAGCTTCTCGGGCACGGTTTCTTGGGCTAGCAGTTCTGGCTGTTGAATAACTTCACTAACCACTTTTCTTCTAATTCTCCCCAGCCGATCCTCCTCGTGCGTAAGCCAAACCTTGGGGTAAGGTGTGGGAGTGGGGAGAAGGTGGAAGGGTGGTTGGGAGCCCCTCCTGGGGTCTCTGATTTCTGGGAGGGGTGTTGTGTGTCTGTATTACCTTAAATTTGTATATTTCTGTAAATATTCCGGTATATACTGCATATATTTGCTTGTATATTGTGCTGAGCTGTAAATATAGCTTCATCTCTTAACTTCCAGCTCCGGCTGAGGTCTAGTCTGGGTCACTTTAAAGTGGGGGGGGCCGGGAAACTCCCAAACCGTCACACTTACAATTGCCAGAAGTTGCCAACAGCCCACAAAATCTGAAATTAAGAGTTCCAGCTGCAGAACTTTCTCAACAATGCACAGTCTCCCATCAAAATTTGCCTAGCATGACTACCCGTGGGTGCAGGACTCTTCTGGAAGAAGGTTTCTCTTTTCTCTGCTTAAGGAGTCTCTAGCATGGGGCAATATCAGACTGTTCTTCCAAATAGGAAAAAGATCACCTTGGAGCAATGGCAGTGCAATACAGACAAAAATAAACACTAACAACAGGACATCCACAAGACAGTAAGCTGTCAATAAAAGGTATTGACAAAATTGTACTGCCTCCATGGTGAAAAAAACAGCACTCATGCTCCAATTCTCTGTTAATAACTGCAGATGATGGTGAAGCATTAATCTTGTTGCTACTATTTATTCACGTTGCCCTCTAATACTAGTAATCCTTTTCTTCAGTCAAAAAAATGTATACTAAGCACTTGATTCCATGACAGTACAAAGGCTTAACAACAGTCACATAAACAACTCAATCATTGCGTGCCTGAATTAATACAAATCATGAACATGAATAATTCTAGATACACTTTTAGATGCACTGAGAGCATGGCAGGTTTCTCTGAACAATTTGTGATGCTACTTGGAATGGTTTCTTGACAAAACTATAAAATGACACAATCATGTAACTACATACTGCTGTGACTAGCACCATAAAATCATCAGTTGCTATAAACCAGCAAGACTTCACAGAGTTCCTACAGAGTTACATCATACAACAGCTGAAGAACCAGACCTATTAGTCACTATTTGCCTTCTGTTACACTTACGACAGCAAATCCTGACAGAAATTTTTGGATTTTCAGACAAACTGTGCAAACTAAAGGAAGGAAGTATGAAGATTTTAATCAAAAAACAAGCTCTGTGCTTTAACGCAGAAAATAAACATCTTGTAACATTTTTTTCCATTTTCTAGAACCTCTACACTTCAAAGTGGTAATTCACAGAATGCTTGCCAGGCAAGGAGCTAACAGAGCACAGATGAGTTTCTTCAGAAAGAGACCTACATGTAAATTCTTAGATGCACAGTAGAAAACCTACTACATTTTTCCTGAGTGGAAAAATTTCTATTCCTGATGACTACTGTTTTACTGTGCAATCACAATGTTCCTTCCTGTCCCTGAACATTCAATGCATTTCTCTCAGTTGGGACAACTGCACAGTCACATGGAATAACACTAACTTCATATAAAATAATTCTCTGACAGAAAGCTCCATCTTAGAAAATGGATTTCCTGATGTATTGTTTGATTAGTATATGCTAAAAACAACTGCACAGTAAGGTCAAGCACAATACCGACAGCCCCACCTATATGGAAATTACATCCACTCACACAGTCTATAGCTATTCAGCAAGACTTCTGAAAACATATTCTCCTAAAACTGTTGTGGAAAGCCTGTGGACTTCAAGTATTTGCTTCAGATTTGCAGACATTCTATAAAATCACAGAATGCTTTAGGTTGGAAGGGAACTTTCAAGGTTATATAGTCTAAGCTCCTTGCAGAAGCAGAGACATCTTTATTAGATTAGGTTGCTCAGACCCCCATCCAACTTGTCTGGGAATGTTTCCAGTGACAGGACATCTACCACCTCTCTGGGCAACCTGTTCCAGTGTTTAACTATCCTCACTGTAAAAAATGTCTTCTTTGTATCTAGTCTAAATCTCCCCTCTTTTAATTTAAGACCATTAGCCCTTGTCCTGTCACAACAGGTCTTGCTAAGTACATTGTCCCTACCTTTCTTATAAGCTCAAGTACTGAAAGGCCACAATAGGGTCTCCCCACAATCTTCTCCAGGTTGAACAACCCCTGCTTTCTGAGTCTGTCCTCATAGGAGAGGTGCTCCAGTTCTCTCATCATTTTCATGGCTAATCTCTGGACCTGCTCCAATAGGTTAGTGCCTTTCTTGTGCTGAGGATGCTGTTGGATGCTGTTGTCCAGGTGAGATCTCACTGGAGCAGAGGGGCAGAATCACCTCCCTTGACTTGCTGACCACACTTTTTAATGTAGCACAGAATGTAATCTGCATTCTGGACTGTGTGCACATTGTTGGGTCATGTTCAGTTTTTCATCCACCAACACCCCTGTGTCCTTCTCTGCAGGACTGTTCCCAGTCATACCTTCAACAGCTTGTATGGATGCTGAGGATTGTTCCAACTCAGGTGTGGGACCTTGCACTTAGCCTTGTTGAACCTCACAAGGTTCACACAAGAACGCTTCTCATGCTTGTCTAAGTNACCAACACCCCTGTGTCCTTCTCTGCAGGACTGTTCCCAGTCATACCTTCAACAGCTTGTATGGATGCTGAGGATTGTTCCAACTCAGGTGTGGGACCTTGCACTTAGCCTTGTTGAACCTCACAAGGTTCACACAAGAACACTTCTCATGCTTGTCTAAGTCCTTGTGGACAATGTTCCACTGCAGGATCAGAGCCTGTGAGTGTGAAGCTTCTTGTAGCTGGAGTTCATCAGTAGGTTCCCTTTGATTGAGCAGCACGAGGTTCCCTTTGTTGTCTTGGTCTGTAATCCTTACCCATAAGCTTTCAACCTGCCCATGGCTATTATTCAGGGACAGCTCCTCATGCTCTGTACATTTCTCAGATCATTAGCAGAGGCGCCAGTCAGCAAGGCTTGGGCCCATATTTTCATACCACACCAAGCCAATTCCTCAGCTAGCATAGGTCACTACAATGGATTTAAAATCACATATGGCAGTCTGGATACATGCAGGGTACCCACTCTACTATGGATATGTTGTAAATACTGCACACTTCCCTCCCTTCTTTAAACACACTATAATGTTTTTACTTAGATATCTTACCTGGAATTGTGACAACTAAATAGTCAACTGTTGTACTAGGATATTTTTTACCTTGCTATTCAGTTAGTGAATCAATTCAATAGTTGAAAGCACATCCTTTCAATTTGTCTCTTAATTCTGGAAATGTTTACAGTGAAGAATCTTCAGCCACTAAAAAGCCTGAGGTACCTGAAACATCTGTCTAATAGGAGCGGTGGAGACACCAGTAGGTATCACTAGTGGTGTGAACCCAGGGTCTTAAAGATCTAGATTATGCACAGATGAACTGGTTTGGTACATCTAAGTCTCTTTATACATAGTGTTCACTGAATATGTGCTGCAGCTGGTGCACATGGAGCTACAGATCATCCACGTGTTCCTGATGCTTGCTGAAAGACAGGCATTTTAGCTCTGAAATGCGAACACTGATGATCTGGGAAACGAGATCGAGACTGAACATAAAATTAGGATTACATTGACAAACGAACATGTCACGAATATTTCAGAAGTCACTAAAGTTTATAATTTGCACTAACATATCTCCCCTTTTGTTATTCTACTGGAAAAAGAGGATCACATTTGACTGGGAAAAGAGAAGTGTGAGATGTCAGCTTAGTATTTGTGTGTTGAAATGGATAGATCCAAGTGAAATATGAATATGACAATGTTGCAATTTCTTTGTTCCTCATTAAGGTGTATTTTGCCCACATACAACACACGCCTATTTATTATCTTTGCAGATAGTTCTTTATTTGTTGCTCTCTCACCACATCTTCCTGTATCATCATTATTACGTATTTCTGAAAATTTATACAGTGTCCAGTTAACGTGAATGGTTT
>VWYK01063643.1:0-19325 GCA_013399775.1 Semnornis frantzii | reverse complement strand
TAGCTGTGGTGTAAGAGGCAGGATCTTTAGACCAGGATGTTTCTCATCTTATATCCTTTCTCTTTACAAGACTGGTGGTGGACAGATGCTATAATTGTCCAAGCAATATTATTACATTTTCTGATACCAAATTTAGCCATTTGTTTTTTTAAGAAACAAACTTAATTCTTTCTAGCTTTTGGTGTCTCCTGCTTGGATTGTAAACTGATGCATAGTAAAACTTGCTGTGTGTTCATTTGCATCGCTCACTATAGTGGGATCTGATTTTCTTTCAGTGTTCAGCACTGGTGAGGCCACATCTTGAAGACTGGGTTCAGTGTTGAGGCCCTCACTCCAAGAAAGACATTGAGGGGATGGAATAGGTCCAGAGAAAGGCAATAGAGCTGGTGAAGGGTGTGGAGAATAGGTCTGGGGCAGCTGAGGGAACTGGGGTTGTTCAGCATGGAGAAAAGGAGGCTCAGGGGAGACCTTCTTGCTCTCTACAACTCCCTTGAAAGGTTTGAGCTAGGTGGGGGTTGGTCCTGTCTCCCTAGGAACAAGTGACAGAATGAGAGGGAATGGCATCGTGTTGCAGCCGGGGACGCTTAGGTTGCATATTAGAAGAAACTTGTTCCCTGAAAGAGTTGTCAAAGAGTGGAAGAGGCTCCCCAGGGAGGCTGTTGAATCTCCCTCCCCGGAGGTGTTTCAGAGAGGCAGAAATGTGGTGTGAAGGGTCATGGTTTAGTACCAGCCTTGGTAGAGTTAGAGAGTGGATGGACTCAATTTTAAAGATCTTTTCCAACCAAACCAATTCTGTCATGCTACGATTACTCTTCCTCAGAGTTGGCATTGGACTTTTTTGGCCTATGTTAGACTGCTAGTTTACTCCTGGAAAGGAGCAAAAACCATGTGAGCAGGTTATTGCAGTTAGATCATACTTGCTGTACACGATTACTGACATGGGGCTTTCTTTTGCAGGTTTTTGATGATTGCCATGAAGGGGGTGAGATTTCTCCATCAAACTGTATTTATATGACAGAGTGGCTGGAGTTTTAAAGAGAACTGTAAACTGGATTTGTGTTCCAGGACCAAGGTGAGAAGCTCACTTTTTAAAAACAGTGAACCTCTACAGTTGTGAGCAACTCCAGGACGCAGGCAGACTTTGCATTTAATGCAGCCTTCCCTTTATGAAGCAGCGACCTATCAGTTGTGTAAACAGTCCTGTGAGTGATCTGGAAACTGAGTCAGCGCTGAAGATCAGAGCTGAAGTGGAAATGTAGATCTGTTCTTGGACCAAGACTGGGTTGTGTCATCTGAGAAGTGCCACAGAACAGCTGAGTGGTGCCAAGGCATCGCTTCCGACGACTGTTGCCAAGAATGAGATTCTGAACTGGTTTTTAGAATTTTGACAAATTCTAAAGATGTTAACATTTGGTTTAGTATCTCCTGGTGGGTATTTTAAGTCCTGAAGGCAAGTCTTTTCTCCCCTGACAGCTACCATCTAATTAAGATTAGGATTCTGATGTGGCAAAGATCCCAAATACGTCAACCAGAACTCACTGATTCTTTGTTCTTTCTTACCTGCTTAATTTATCATTAAACCTCTGATTTTTCCTATGTACACCTGTGCTTCATTTCCTCCTTCACTGCCACCGTCCGGTGCTCCATCTATTGTATGTATTCCTTCACCAGACAGCTACAAGATGGTCATCAAATCTGTGTTGGTATGTTCTGGCAGCTGCATCACATTACACAGATATCAGCTGAAACTTTTATTCTAGAAAGATCTCTTTTCCAGAAGAAAAGAAGAGTTCTTCTGGCCTCTGATGATACAGAGAAAATATTTATAGATTATCTGAAACTCTCAGGGTTGAAAAGATGCCAGTGACAGCTTTGTACATAAATATGGCTTCATAAATATAATGTGGCACATCATCAAGAAGCACAACCTTCTTTGCCTGTGATGTGGAGACAATCCATGTTTCTCTGAAGTGTGAGCTCTCTGGCTCCTCTCTCTGACAATGGGCTGAGTCTGCAACAGTATATGGACTGAGGTGTTATCCTCATCTTCACTGTATGAAGTTCAGCATGGCAAAGTGCCAGGTCCTCCACCTGGGTCACAACAACCCCATGGTAAGCTACAGACTTGGGGATGGGTGGTTGGAAAGCTGTGACTCAAAGCGGGACCTGGGGGTGTTTGTTGACAGTTAAATACAAGTCAGCAGTACCCAGCTGGCCAAGAAAGCCAATGGCATCCTGGCTTGGATTAGGAATACTGTGGCCAGCAGGCACAGGGAAGTGATCATCCTCATGCACTCGGCACTGGTGAGGCCAACCTCAAGTATTGTGTTCAGGTCTGGGCTCCACACTACAGGAAGGACACTGAGGTGCTGGAGCATGTCCAGAGAAGGCCAGTGAGGCTGGCAAAGGGCCTGGAGCACATGGCCTGTGAGGAGCAGCTGAGGGAGCTGGGGTTGGCCAGTCAGTGGGCTAACACATTTTGGAAGACGGTTTACCCAATAAGGGTAGAATCATAGAATCATTGCAGTTGGAAAAGACCTCTAAGATCATCAAGCCAACAGCACTATGCCCACTAAACCATGTCCCAAAGTGTCATGTCTACCTCTGTTTTGAACACCTCAAGGCATCATGACTCCATTGCGTCCCTGGGAAACCTATTCCAATGCCTGACTGCTCTTGCAATAAAGAAATTTTCCCTAACATCCCATTTAAACTTCCCTGATGCAACTTGTGCCCGTGTCCTTTTGTTCTATCACTAGTTAGGAAGACCAACACCCTCCTCAAAACAACCTCCTTTCTGTGTGTTAGAGTGAGAAGGTCTCCCCAACACCCTCCTCAAAACAACCTCCTTTCTGTGTGTTAGAGGGTGAGAAGGTCTCCCTTCAACCTCCTTTGCTCCACACTAAATAAGCCCAGTTTGATCAGCTGCTTCTCACATAAGACCTTTTCTCTAGACCTTTCACCAGCCTTGTTGCCCTTCTCTGGACCCCCTCCAGCACCTCAGTGTCTTTCTTTTAGTGAGAAGGAAAGTCACTAAAGCAGGAGACTTTACATCAACTTTTTCAATATCACACAGGAGTTTGCACCGTCTAAAAGGAGTCTGGATTACATACAGAAGTGTTCAAAATCCTGCTTGATCATATATAAAAGTGTTCAAATCTTGCTCAATTGCTGTCTTCCTACTTAAGGAGTCTGGGTTGTGGTCTCAGAAACTTCTTGATGTTGCAGCTAGAACAAGACTTCTCAAGCTAGGGACAGTTGTGGACAGCTAATGGTGGCAAGTGCTGCGCAAAGAGGACAAAAAGATGGTTCCTGTCTCATCCAGGGAGGCAAAGGCTCCTTGTTTGGGAGCAGCTAGGCATGCTGTCTCCAAGTAAAGCAAATAATTAGTACTGATAAGCTTGGCCCGTCCATGGAAGGAGTTTGATTGCACTAGCTAGTGTGAGCACCCACAGCTGGGTTTCTTTTGTTGTCTCCAGGTGACAGGGAATTAATATCTATCTCTATAGAGACAGAAGAGATGTGAGGGACGAAATGGTCGCCTGTTTGTTCTTTTCTCTGCCCCCCTGAACCACTCAAGCACGTGTAGCTTGAGGAAAATCTCAGCTCACCTCATTGAGCATTAAGGTCAGCTGCAGGCATCAGTTAAGTGGCCTCAAGGTAACTGCGCTGGGGTGTGGGGTGGGGTTGCCTTTGTCTTCCTGTGTTCAAAGAGAACCTAACACAATGGGCTCCTGAATCCTGCTGCTGCAGAGATAACACTTTGTGCTCCACTGCAGCTAGAAGATTGCTTTCAGGGGTATGACATCTCTTTATCATGCAGGTATGTCCCTTTCTGCAGTATGACTGTATTCACTGGTAGTAAGGAAAAGGAGAGACATCTTGTAGCCAGTCAACAGCTTTAGGAAGTAGAGAGCTGTTTTATTTAAGTTCTTAAAATTCTGGCACATTTGTATTGGCTTTGTCTGGTTTAGGTGTCCTTTGTAGTCTCTGAAGCTTCGTAGTGTTACAACTAGATGAAGACTTCTCAGATTTGGAAAAAAAAAAACACCAAACCCGTGCCCATAGAGAGAAGTAAAACAATTTCACTTTCCTGTCTGTAAAATAGGAATCTGATCTCTCTAAATTAGAGGAATGATCCTTTTGTCACTCTGCCTCTTAGCCTACCTGGCTAATCTCTCAGCCTGTCATTCTTTTCAGAAAAGGGAGTCACTGTTAAAAGGTAACATTCAGTCTTGTTTTCTTCCACAAGTTTCTTCAGTCTTCTGCCTGGCAAAGGTGTCCCTTTTCCGAAGTGGTATGAGATGCAGTAATTGGAGGAAGGTACAAGACAAGCTCCAGTACCAAATCTGGAAACACTTCTGTAGAGGAAGCTGCCTGCTAAAGTTAACCCTCAAAGCAAGCATGACCGCATGGAAGCCTGATCTACTCTTTTCTTTATGCAAGCCTCATTGAAGAGGTCCCAGCTCAGCTGCTGCAGATCCATGAAGTACCTCCTGGGTGGGAGAGCTTAGGGTGTGCAGACCCTGCTGTGAACCTCCCAGGCCTTTCTGAGTGGTTTCCTCCTGAGAGGCAACCAACTGTCTGAAGGAAACTTGGAGGATGTTCACATCCAAAGGCCATTTTCACATGGCATCAAGCAGGAGATTGCTTTTTATGCCCGAGAGAAACATTAACCACAGCGCCAGGCTGTATCGTGAACTGAGACGAGAGCAGGGAGGTCCCGGCTGAAATCTGCACCCCTTACATTCCAAAGTTTAAAACATTAACATTAATGGCAAACCCGAGACTTTGATAGTGAAAACATTTAAGCCGTGGCTGAGTGGCCGTTTGTTTTTCCCTGGCTTTGGCTGTTTAATTTACTCCCCAGTCCTTGCCCCTGTCGGGGATGTTAAGCTGGTGATGGTTGCTGGTCCGGCGCTGGTTGAGCGCCACCTTCTGTCTCCTCCTGATAGCACAGAACCACAGAACGGGGGGGCTGGAAGAACCTGGGAAGATCCCTCAGGCCAACCCCTGCCGGAGCAGGAGCACCCAGAGCAAGTCGCACAGGAATGCGTCCAGGTGGGCTTTGAATGTCTTCAGAGAGGGAGACTCCACAACCTCTCTGGGCAGCCTGCTCCCAGTGTTTTGTCATGCTCACAGTGAAAATGGTTTTCCTTATGTTGATGTGGAACCTCCTCTGCTCCAGCTTGCACCCAGCAAGCACCAGCTTGCCCTTTGTCCTGTCATTGGACATCACTGAGCAGATCCTGGCTCTATCCTCCTGACACTGCCCATTGCATCTTTTTACACATGAATGAGGTCACCTCTCAGTCTCCTTTTCTCCAAGGGAAAGAGCCTCAGCTCCCTCAGCCTTTCCTCCTATGGAAGATGTTCCGCTCCCTGTGGCTCAGGAACAAAACCAAAGCTCTCAAACCCTGCTCTGGGGTTCCCTTGCCCCCCCCCCGCCCTGAGCAGTTTTGGGGAAGAAACAGTATCAGCCTGGCACTGCTCTATCTCCTGTTGCTGCCAAACCCTTCATGGTCTGAAACAGGGCACAGGCACTTTAAACACAACAGTCCTCCACCACACACAGGCCACCTTCTTTTGCTTCATGTGGCTGGGACTTTGTCATTTCCTATCTGAAGAAACCAGCATATAGGCACTTGGCTGTGCTGAGCACAGCCTGTAACGGACAACAAGGTCCTGGGAGAGGCTCCATGGGTGGTGTCCAAGTTCATGTTGAAAATGTTCGTTTCCTCTCTGTTATTTATTGTGCTTCCACACGCTTTGGGAAGAGGGGAAGCTAAGCTTAAAGTGTTTCCCCCTTTCAGTTCGTACACACAGAAGTTGGGACACTTGTAGGTAGCCTGTGTTGGGGCTTTTTTCCCTTCGTTCACTTTTTGAGCAAGCTTGTGGTTCTTACAGGAAAACAGAAGGGAAAAGCTTTTCACATAATAAAAAAAAGACAGGGATTGGAGGGGACCTCTGAAGATTATCTAGTCCAACCCCCCTGCTAGAGCAGGACCATCAAGACTAAATCACACAGGAACACATTCATGTAGATTTGGAATACGTCCAGAGAAGGAGATTCCATAACCTCTCTGGGCAGCCTGGCCAGTGCTCTGCCACCATCAAAGAGAAGTTTTTTTCTTTTGTCCACGTGGACCCTCCTGTGTTACAGGTTGTGTTCATTCCCCTTTATCCTGTCCCTGGAACCAGTGAGAAGAGTCTGGCTCTGATCTCTTGACCCCCAGCCATTAGATATTGATAAAACATTGAGAGGATCCCCTCTCAGTCTGCTCTTCCTTGGGCTACACAGCCCCAGCTCTCTCAGCCTCTCCTCATAGGTTAGATGTTACAGTTCCCTCAGCACCTCAGTGGCCCCCTGCTGGACACTCTCCAGGAGTTCCCTCTCATCTTGGAACTGGACACAGGAGTTCCGGTGTGGTTTCACCAAGATGGAGTAGAGAGGGAGAAGAACCTCCCTGCACCTGCTGGCCGCACTCTTTGGATGCAGCCCACAATGCCGTCGGCCTTCATCAACATGAGGGCACATTGCTGGCTCATGGTGAACTTGTTCATCAACCTTCCAGGGTCCTTCTCTGCTGCACTGCTTTTCCTGCAGGTCAACCCCTCACCTGTACTGCTCCATGGGGCTCTTCTTTCCCAGGTGCAGGACTCTACACTTGCCCTTGCTGAACTGCGTGAGGTTCCCCTCAGCCCAGCTCTCCAGCCTGTCTACGTCTCACTGAACGGTGCTGATGGGTGCCAGCCACTCCTCCCAGTTTGGTATCACCAGCATCAGTCTTTTCCCAGGATCACTCCCTGCTGACCATCACAGCACCTTCCAAAGCAGCCATGCTCCCTGAAGGAGGTGCTGGCCCCATCCCGCAGCTCACCAGCCTATGTCAGCGCAGAACGACAACCCTTTGCCCCACCCTCCATGTTTAGCAGGGGCACCGCGTCTGTCTCCATTCCTGTGCTGCAGCTGGCACCCTTAGTCAAGATGGTCTCCCTGGCACCGCCGCCCGCCATGTTTGGTAAGGTCAAACCGCTCCCCCTTCCCTCAGAACGGCGGGGAGGGTGCCCTTAGTCAAAATGTCGGGCGGAGCCTTGACAGAAGAAGGGCGGGGCGTGCTGGTGCCGCCATCTTGCTTGCGGTCACTACCTTACGCTGAGTTGGCTTTGCCTCCTGCGCGGGGGCTGCTGGGAGAGAGCGGTGGCGGCGGCTGTGAGCGGTACGGTGCGTACGTCCGAGGGGTTGCTGCCGGTGGGGTCCCTGTCGGTCCCTGTCCGCTGGGGCCTCCTTGGGGCCGGGGGTGGTGGTGTCCTTTGTGAAAGGAGGCTGAGGGAGGTGTCGGATCGGTGTGGGGGGCTGGAGAGAATGGTGGCGTCCCTTACAAGGGGGGAGCTGGGAAGTCAGTGGCGTCCCTATAATGGAAGCTGAGGAGGGGTCTGCCGTGTCCCCATAGGCGGAGGGGCTGAGGGAGCCTGTGGTGTCGCCATAGGCGGAAGGGCTGGAGGGGGGGGGGACGGAGCTGCAATGTCCTCATATGAGGGGGGCATGTGTGATGTCTCTTTTGGGGAGTGCTAGGGGCAGTCAGTGGTGTCTCTTGGGGGCTGGGGAGTGGTCAGTGGTGTCCCATAAGGGGCTGCTGTGCAGGGTTAGCGACGTCCCCTAGAGCAGTGCTTGCATAGTGTTCAGCAGTGTACCCTAAGAGCAGTGTAGGGAGCTCAGCAGCTTTCTCTCGGGTCTGGTGTTGTCCCGCAGGGCAGAGCCGGGGTCAGCCATATGTCCTGGGGCTGTGCTGAGGGTCAGCAATACAAGGGAGGCAGTGCTTTACGCTATGGCAGTGGTGAGAATCAGCAGTGTAGGGGTCACAGATGGTCCCTATGGCTGTGTTAGGAATATGTGGTGTCTTCTGTATGCTTTCTTCTGAAGAACTGAGGTTCTGAGGTGTCCCCTGTACCACTGCTAAGAAGCAGGAGCATCTCCTATAGCATTGCTGGAAGGGGTGAGGGTCAGCAGTGTACCCTATAGCAGATCCTGTATGGATTCTGGAATACTACCATTACCCTTATGCTGAGGCTTTGTGGGTGTTCATCCTCTCCTGGACCTCCCTACTGCAGGCTTGGGCCCTGGCGGTCACTGTGCGACTGGGGCTGGAGAGTTTAGGGCATCTGGTGCTAAAATGGTCCTACACAGCCCTCACTGAGGTGGGGGCACCTCCACTTCTTCTGTGATGGCACCAGAACAGAGGGACAGCCCATGCCAAACAGCCAGGCAATTTGGGCTTGACTAGGGCAAGAGGGAGTATTGCTGAGCTGCAGTTGGAGGAACATGGAGTAAATTCACACTGAGTACCCAAGCCGCTCGATGTTTCTATTGATGCTCTGATGCAGGGAGACTCAGCTGTGACTTGTACCCTGATGGACTTGTTTGTGATGGGGCTGTGTTGTTGTCTGTCTGGAGGTGGGGGTAAAAATACTGGTCAGTTCCTGGTGAGTTTGACTTGTGTCCTTAATAGTGAGGTCAAAGAAAACATGGATGAGTTTAGAGGTCTGTAGGAAAATGTTACATCAAAACTTCTGCCCCTCTGGAGCAGGTGATTCTGATTTATCATGCCTATAGGCCCTCCTGAATCTCCTGCCTGAAGTGAGGACTTGGACCATCTGCAGCCACAGGTGAACCTCTTGAGTTTCCTTGACTGGAGCAGGTCATGATGCACCAGCTGTGAGTTGCTGGTGGTGTGTGTGGGCTGGATTCAACAAGTGAGTTTTTTGTATCAGAGACACTA
This sequence comes from Semnornis frantzii, assembly GCA_013399775.1. NCBI lineage: Eukaryota > Metazoa > Chordata > Aves > Piciformes > Ramphastidae > Semnornis > Semnornis frantzii. The sequence continues at coordinate 10,545 of VWYK01063643.1, read as the reverse complement.
AATGTGATAATAGTCTGGAAGCCCTTCCTTGTATCTCAATCTGAAAGATACAGTAAGGTACTCAGTGACCTCTCTGTTGCATTAGGGATATCTCTTCCTATCATGTCTGTTCTGAAGGCTGCTACGCTCAGTTCCTCCTCCTCTGGGACTGGGACATGCTGTGCACAGAGTCTGTCTAAAATCACCAAAGACTGTTTTTTACGTTTTTGTCTTGTGCTTCCTACTGTTAGCAAGCAGGTCAGGCTGGCAGACAGTTGACATTTGTGATGAGTGATTTAGTCTTAAACATGGCCTCCCTTTTTACTTGCAAGGTTTTAGCTGAAGGATCCAGGATGCATTGTAAATCTGACCTGTTTTCTTTTATTGACTGGAGTCACAGGGGGATTGGGTGGGTATTGGGACGTTAAATGTGGATTTCTGTGTTTCTTGGTTGGACTTAGTGGTGTTTTAATTGCCTGAAATGCTGATGAAATGCTTACAGGCGAGTTAATCAGAATGATTTGGGTTGGAGGGAACCTCAAAGATCATCTAGTTCACATGCCATGGGCAGGGACACCTTCCACTAGACCAGGTTGCTCAAGACTTTGTCCAGCCTGGCCTTGAACACCTGCAGGGAGGAGGCACCCACAACCTCCCTGGGCAACTTGTTCCAGTGTCTCACCACCCTCACTGTAAAGAATTTCTTCCTAATTTTGAGTCTAAATCTACCCTCTTTCAGCTTGAAGCCATTGTCCCTTGTCCTATCACTACAAGCCCTTGTAAGAAGACTGTCCCGAGCTTTCTTGTGGGCTCCCTTCAGTTGCTGAAGGCTGCTATAAAGTCTCCCTGAAGCCTTCTCTTCTCCAGAATAAACAGCCCCAACTCTCAAGAAGCAGCCTGTCCTCACAGGAGAGGTGCTCCAGCCCTCTGATAATCTTTGTGGCCCTCCTCTGGATCAGGAGGTCCAACAGTTCAATGCCCTTCTTTTGTTGAGGGCACTAGAACTCCAGGTGGGGTCTCACAGGAGCAGAGCAGAGGGCAGGAATCATCTCCTTTGTCCTGCTGGTCACACTTGATGCAGCCTAGGACAGGGTAGGCCTTCTGGGCTGGCAGCCCAGACTCAGCTGATAATGGGATTAATTCGTTCTTAAGGTATTGGCTTTACTCCACAATTCCTTGTGCCTGCAGGTAGTTGGTCTACTGCCTTCCTTTACAGTGCTGTTGTCCAGCTAGGGGATGGCTGCTGGAACGTGTATTGCTTGTGTCCCTCCAGGGCTTCTGCAGTGCCATGGCGACATACCTGGAGTTCATCCAGCAAAATGAGGAGCGTGACGGAGTGCGTTTCAGCTGGAACGTGTGGCCCTGCAGCAGGCTGGAGGCCACAAGGATGGTTGTCCCCCTGGCCTGTCTTCTGACCCCGCTGAAGGAGCACCTCGACCTGCCTCCTGTGCAGTACGAACCCGTGCTTTGTAGCAGGCCGACTTGCAAAGCAGTGCTCAACCCGCTCTGGTATGAATTTCTGGGCTGGGGCTGTTAAGAGGAGCTGAGCAGTTTTTGTCTGAACTTCAGTACTTCGTTCTCCTTTTTCTCTGCTTGCTGCCTGGCAACACCTTCCGTTCAGACACGGTGGAGTTGTTAAAATCCACGCGTGCCTAATGAGATGTGTTGAATGCCAGCCTGTCGCTAGAGCTGCCAGAACCAGAGGAGAGAGAGATAAGCCTTTGTGCAGGCTGCTGAGGCAGAAGCGATATGGAAATGGCCAACATTTACCATCTCGAGGAATTTTGTGGTGAATGATCAAGCTTAAACCAAACAAAGATGCTGATTATGGTCATATTGTTCTCAGAGCTGTAATGTTCACTTGATTTCCTGCTTCCTACGGGTCCTGTTGCTTGGTGGTCAGTTCCAGCATGAAAAGCAAGGGTTTCTTTTAGGTGGTGCTCAGAATTCAAGAAGAATAATGTCAGTCCCACAATCATGTGATGATCTCAAGGCTGAGAAAAGCAGACAAGGCCAGTAGATCAAACCCATGAAGTGAGAGCATGGCCAGGCTTTACTGCATCAGGAGTTACAGGATGTTGGAATGGACTGAGAAGAGTAAACTCTGTGGGGCAGGGAGCAGCCTCTTTGTGCAGTGTTTGCACAGGATCTGGACGAACGGCTCCTGTTGCTCTGACTGGAGTACTTGTGTGCTACAGCTGTACAAACAGTAAGACAACCAAGATAAGTCCAAGTGCAGTGAAGGAATGATTAGGCTCAACTCTTTGTCTGCCAGAGACATCTCCAGAGGGCTGTCAGTGGCCTGAAAGCGGCAGGGCTGGATGAGTTATGAACTTTTTGGCAATGAAGGAGTTTGAATTGTCGTTCACTTTGGGGTGTCTGGTACTTCCTCAGTGCTGTGAACCAGTGTAGATAATCACAGAATTGTTTTGGTTGGAAAAGACCTCTTAAGGTCATCAAGTCCAACCATCAACAGCACCACCATGCCCCCTAAACCATGTTCCAGAATGACATGTCCACATGTTTCTTGAACACCTCTGGGGATGGTGACTCCTCCACCTCCCTGGACAGCCTGTTCCAATGCCTGACCACTCTTGCAGGAAAGAAATTTTTCCTAATATCCAACCTATGCCTCTCCTGGCACAATTTCAGGCCATGATGGTGAAGCTGCAGTGTAAAATTGCTCCTGCAGTTACACTAACTGCTCATCTTTCTGTTGCAGCCAGGTTGACTATCGAGCCAAGCTCTGGGCTTGTAACTTCTGCTTCCAGAGAAACCAGGTACGTAGGAAAAAGCTCCAGCACTTCCATCTTCTCGATGAACATTTTATTGTTGGCCTTCCCTGGCAAAGAAGGTTAAGCATGAATTCCACTTTCCTTTGGGCTTTTTCTCTTGCTGAACCCAGGCCAGAGTACTGAAACATTTACCTTACAAGGGGAGGCTGAGACACCTGGGGCAGTTTAGTCTGGAGAAGAGCAGACTGAGGAGAGATCTTATAAATGGCTAAAGGGTGCGGGGAAAGAGGATGGAACCAGACTCCTGACTGTTGTCCACTGACAGGACAGGGGACAGTAGGCACAAACTGCAGCATAGAGGTTCCACATAAACAGAAGGAGAAAAGTTCTTCCTGTTGAGGGTACAGAGCCTGGACCAGGCTGCCCAGAGAGGTTTTGGAGTCACCATCTCTGTAGACATTCCAAACCTGTCTGGATGTATTCCTGTGAGATTACTCTGGGTGATCCTTCTCTAGCAGGGAGGTTGGACTAGATGATCTTCAGAGGTCTCTTCCAACCCCTACCATTCTGTGAGAGCTCTATGTTTCTGTTCTGCAACTTCCTTGTCCTATTTTTTTGTTCTCTTTTTCAGTTCCCTCCAGCATATGCAGGCATCTCTGAAGTCAATCAACCAGCAGAGCTAATGCCTCAGTTTTCAACAATTGAATATATAGTGCAGGTGAGTGAATCACAGGCAAGTTTGAAGCCCTCCAGAACTGTCTTGTTTATGACAGATGATGTGTTAGATTTACACAAGATAATGCACAGAACACATTTCTGGAAGGTGCTCGAGATGTATCTTATTCTGTTCCTTGACTGGATGTCCTGTGCAGTGTGAACTGGCCTAGTAAATTCATCTCTCTCCACAACAGCGAGGTCCACAGACGCCGCTGATCTTCCTGTACGTTGTTGACACGTGCTTGGAAGAGGAGGACTTGCAGGCACTGAAGGAGTCCCTCCAGATGTCCCTAAGCCTGCTTCCTCCTGATGCTCTGGTGGGGCTTATCACTTTTGGGAGAATGATCCAGGTTCACGAACTGAGCTGTGAAGGGATTTCCAAAAGCTACGTGTTTAGGGGCACAAAGGACCTGACAGCTAAGCAAATTCAGGTATGTTCTGCCATCTAGGCCAGGGGCTTGTTCCTCTTGGCTCCATTGACACCATTGTTGGTGTTGGGCTCTCACGGAGGAAGAAGGGTTCAGTGCTCTTAGCTGTTAGCCTGTTCACTTCCCCATATCTGTCCTGTTGTTTGTAAATTCCTTGGAAACCTGTCTAAGAGCCGAGTTTGTGTATCTCACAGATTGGATGCATTGATCCATTCCTAATGAGAGGGCAAAGATTAATAAGCTCACAGATTGTCATGTGTTTAATGCTGCAGTACTGCAGGCCTCTGGGTATATTAACAGCAAGCAGTATGTTTAGTATTTAAACAGCACATCTCCTCTGCCTCTTCTTTACTTTTAGGATATGCTTGGGCTTTCAAGGCCAGCTGTTCCCATTCAACAGGGAAGACCTCTTCAAAGTCCAGACCAACCTGTTATTTCAAGCAGGTAAGCTGCTGCAGCACAACCAAAGAGCTGCATTTGCTTCTGTAAATGTAGCCTTCTCTTTCACAACTCCTCTTTTTCACCTCTTGTACCTTTTGGGAGACTAAATGATCACCGAAGCTCTTTCCTATGCTTTATTTGTCTTTGCCTTCTTGTCAGTTCTTTGATATGTTGGTCAGTTAGGGTTTTTTTAATGTTTCACAGCCCTATTATCTTGGAAAGTTTGGGCCACAGGATGCATCCGGTTGGAAGGGACCCTCAAAAGTCATCTCGTTCAGCCCCCCTGCACTTAGCAGGGACATCGCCAACTAGATCTTGCTCAGGGCCCCATCAAGTTTCACCTTGAACGTCTCCAAGGATGGGCTGCCACCACATCTCCAGGCAACCTGTTCCAGTATTTCACCACCTTCATTGTGAAGAACTTCCTCCTAATGTCCGACCTAAGTCTACCCTACTGCAGTTTGAAACCATTGTCTGCCTTCCTGTACCTACAGACTGTTGTGAACAGTCCCTCCCCAGCCTTCCTGTAGGTCCCCCTCAGAATGCTGCTACAAGGTCTCCTCAGAGCATTCTTACATCCCTGGATGTAAAAAGGGAACACGTGATGTGACATTGTCCTTCTGAGACCTGAGTACAATTTCTGTGTGCTATGGACAGCAAGGCACTTTCAGTCTTCTCTAACCTTACAGGAAACCATTTTATTTGGAATTTTTGCAGGTTTCTGCAGCCAGTGCATAAGATTGACATGAATTTAACAGACCTGCTTGGAGAGCTGCAGAGAGACCCATGGCCAGTGACCCAGGGAAAGAGGCCTTTACGCTCCACTGGAATAGCTCTTTCAATTGCTGTTGGCTTACTGGAGGTATTTTTGGTGCTACTTTTTTAGATGAGCTGGGCCCAGTAAGCACCTGGCAGACTCTCCAGGTGGCAGTCCACCTTGTATCTGTGACCTAGTTAGGTTGGGCTGCAGAGGTAATTTCTCTCTGCTGACAGTTGAGATGTAACAGTGCCAGCTGGTGTAGTTTACATCACAATGGCAAAACCTGCAGGTGTTTAAAGGTCTCTGGTGCTTGTGTGTATAGCCATGTGGTGATGGATGCACTGAGTTTATCTCAGGGTCATCTAAGAAGTAAAAAGAACAGAAACTGCTTGTTTCCTGTTGTGAAGGCATGAAGCTTGGTGTGGCTTCAGTCTGAAGATGAGTGCTGTGGCTGTCAGGAAATGCACTGCTCTTTCTCAAGGTGGCTTCTATCATTGATACCTTTTAATTTATCATTTTTTTTTTTCTTCCCCTTGTTTTTACCTCTCTCTCTGATATAAATCTTTATTTTAGGGCACATTTCCAAACACGGGGGCCAGAATAATGCTGTTTACAGGTGGGCCACCCACACAAGGACCAGGCATGGTAGTAGGAGATGAACTGAAAACACCTATCCGTTCTTGGCACGACATAGAGAAGGACAACGCCAGGTTCATGAAGAAGGCCACCAAAGTAGGTGTTACTTCTTACTGGCTGTGTTTACAAACAAACCCTGAGCAGGTCCAGAAGAAGGCCACAAAGATGATCAGAGGGCTGGAGCACTTCCTCTGTGGGGACAGGCTATGAGAGTTGGGGCCGTTCAGCCTGGAGAAGAGAAAGCTCTGGGGAGACCCTATAGAGGCCTTCCAGTAACTGAAGTGGCCTACAAGAAATATGTGGAGAGGCTTTTTATAAGGGCTAGTAGTGACAGGATGAGGGAGAATGTTGTTAAACTGGAAGAGGGGAGATTTAACTGGAGATTAGGAAGAAATTTTTTACAGTGAGGGTGGTGAGACACTGGCACAGGTTCCTCAGGGAGGCTGTGGATGCCCCTTCCCTGTGGAGGTGTTCAAGGCCAGGTTGAACAGACCCTTAAGCAACCTGATCTAATGGAAGGTGTCCTTGCTCCTGGCATGGAGGTTGGAACTAGATGGCTTTTAAGGTCCCTTCCAACCCAACCCATTCTATGATGGTGATAAATAATGTGTCAGAACCCTAAATGGGAAGGAGAAAGGACATAACACAAAGTTTCACTGCTCTGTTGACAGCTGCCCAATATCCTTCCCCAGGGAACAAACATACTCCGTTCTCTTGGTGTGGAAACAGTTTGTCCAGATATTTCCTTGGTGGTTACTCCTGAGTGCCTGAACCTCTTGTGTATACTAAATTGTGAGAATGATTGAGGGAAGCCTCATCTGGAATACTTCATCCAATTCTGGGCTCTCCAGTTCAAGAAGGACAAGGAACTACCGGAGAGAGATGAGAGCNAAGAAGGACAAGGAACTACTGGAGAGAGATGAGAGCAGAGTAGAAGGGCAGAATCACCTCGCCTGTCTTGATGGTCACACTTCTTTTGATGCAGCTGAGGACACAGTTGGCCTTTTGGGCTGCAAATGCACATTGCCAGCTTGCATTGAGTTTTTCATCAACTAACACCCCCAAGTCCTTCTCCTCGAGACCACTCTCAAGCTGCTCCTCACCCAGCTTACATTTGTGCTTGGGATTGCCCTGACTCAAGTGCAGAGCCTTGCACTTGGCCTTTTTGAACTTCGTGAGGCTGGCAGGGGCCCACCTTTTAAGCCTGTCCAGATCCCTGCGGATGGCATCCCTGCCCTCCAGTGTGTCAACCAGGTCACACAGCTTGGTGTCATCCACAGACTTGCTGAGGGTGCCTCAGTCCCGCTGTCCATGTTGCCAACAAAGATATTAAACAGCACTGGTCCCAGTACTGCCTCCTAAGGGACGCCACTCATTGCTGGCCTCCATTTGGACATGGAGCTGTTGACCACAACTCTCTGAGTGTAACCCTCCAGCCAATTCCTTATCCAGTGAGGGGATCTATCCCTCAGGTCCATGTCTCTCCAGTTTGGCGACCAGGATGTCATGTGTGACAGTTTCAAACCCTTTCCACAAGTCCAGGCAGGTGATATCAGTCACTTACCTATGGGTGCTGGAACTGTGGCTGTTTAGTTCCCATGGCACTAGTGATTGCTTCGTTGGCACTTCGTGTTCCACATGGTGGCCTCAACCAAAGAACAGCAGCAGACTCACCTACTGAAGCACCCTAACCACCCTGTCTGTTTCCCCCAGCACTACGAGATCCTGGCTAATCGCGCTGCAGCCAACGGGCACTGCATTGACATCTACGCCTGCGCCCTGGATCAGACTGGGCTGCTGGAGATGAAGTGCTGTGCCAACCTCACTGGGTATGTTTCCTAGCAGGACAGCACAAAGTTGGCACCTGTAGTTTTTTGGTGGTTTGTTTTTTTTTTTTTTTTGAAAGGAAAACCCAGTTCAGAAAGCAGTGAATTTTGCTGTCAGGTCAAAAGGATAAGTTTTTTTCCTCATGTTCCTAAACTGTGGTTTGAATTTGCCAGGAATTGCTCTATGGCAAACCTCTCCTGATCCCAGCCTCCATTTCTGAAGTCTCAAAGCAGCATGTGAGTTAGCACTGCTGGTAGGAAACTCAGTGGCCTGGTTTGAGACAGCTATTCTAAAGCATGGTGCAACATGTCTTTTGCAAATGGCTTCTTGCCTCCTTGGCAGCAAGTATCCTTTCCAGAGTCTATGGCATAGAAATGCTGAGCTTGGTGGCCTGTGCATGATCAAATTGCCATTGCAAGGGCATGATGGTCAGAAGCCTTCCCTTTGCTGGGGAAAGACCGTTTAAAAGGGGAGTTTGTAGTGATAGGACAAGGGGCAATGGTTTGAGACTAGAGCAGGGTAGATTTAGATTGGAGATAAGGAGGAAGCTCTTTACAGTGAGCGTGGTGAAGTACTGGAACAGGTTGCCCAGAGAGGTGGTGGAAGCTCCATCCCTGGAGACATTCAAGGTCAGCATTGATGGGACCCTGAGCAACCTGATCTAGTTGGAGATGTCCCTGCAGGGGACTCTAGAGGAGTTGGACAAGATGACCTTTGAGGGTGCCTTCTAATCTGTAATTGTATGGGAGAGATTTTCTGTGCTTAAGAGCTCAGTTGTGCTTTCTCCAGGGATTCTTGGCTTCCCTGGACCTAGTTTTAAGTGACATCTCTTAAAAGGTAAATGGAACATGTCTGTTCCATGTGACTGGAAATGTTACAGTCTCTGTGAGAAAGGCTGTGTGCTAAACTGGGCCTTTTGGAGACTCCACATATCTTGATGGCCATTTAAAATCAGCCATATCTAGAGAGTCAAAGGATAGTTTACTTGGTTTGCTGGGTGAAAAACTGGCTGGATGACCAGGCCCAAATAGTAGTGGAGAATGGAGCTAAATTGAGTGGGTCACAAGTGGTGTTCCCCAGCGCTCAGTATTGGGGCCAGTTCTCTTTACTGTCTTTATCAATGATCTGAATGAGGGAATTGAGTGCACCAAGTTGGGACAGAGTGTTGATCTGCTTGAGGATAGGAAGGCTCTGCAGAAGGACCTGGACAGGCTGGGTTGAAGGACTGAGGGAAATGGGCTGAAATTCAACAAGGCCAAGTGCCAGGTCCTGGACTTGGGTCACAACAAGCCCATGAATGCTCCAGGCTTGGAACTGGAAAGGTGCCCAGCAGGGAGAGACCTGCAAGTGTCAATTGACTGCTGGTTGAAGGTGAGTCAGTAGTTGCCCAGGTGGCCAAGAAGGCCAACAACATCCTGGCCTGGATCAGGAAAAGTATGGCCAGCAGGGCCAAGGAGCAGACTGTCCTCCTATACTTGACACAATTGAAACCAAACCTTGGGTACTGGATTCACTTTTGGGGTCCTCACTCCAAAAAAGACATTGAGATACTGGAGCAAATCTAGAGAAGGGCCAAAAGCTGGTGAAAATTCAGGAGAACAGGTCTGGTGAGGAGTGGTTGAGGGAACTGGGATTGTTTAGTCTGGAGAAGAAGAGGCTGAGTGCAGATCTGACTCTCTACAACTCACTGAAATGAAAGGAGGTTGAAACCAGGGGGATGTTGGTCTCTTCTCCCAATTTAGAAGTGATAGAAGGAGAGAAAATTGACTCGGGTTGCATCAGGAGAGTTCTAGGTTGGATATTAAAAGAAACTTCTTGAGTGAAAGGGGTCTGAAGCACTGCAATAGGCTCTCCAGGGAGGTGGTTGAACTCCCATCCATGGAGGTGTTTACAGCAGGCAGAGATGTGGTGCTGAGGCACATGGTTTAGCACCAGCCTTGGTAGAGTTAGAGAATGGTTGGATGCAGTTTTCTTCTGACCAAAAATGGTTCCATGATTCTGAGCTTTGAGCAAATTCAAGGTGTTTGTAAGTAATTACATAATGTTCAGTGAGCAGAAGAGAGACTGTTCGACCTTTTGGTTGCATTTCAAAGCTCCATCTGATCTGACCTGGCTTTACCAAGGCACAGCACAGAGCCATGCACCCATCCTTGTATTGCAGTGCTGCAGCTCTCCTGTCTGTAGTATGCAGAGAATACAGGCTGAGCAGAGCTGTGTCCTCAGCTGAGCTATAGCTAACTGCTGCAACAGGAGCATTTTCATGACAACTAAATGGATTGCAAGAAAGAGGGTTGATTGAGAAGGCAAGCTGGCAAAGATGGAGCATTACAGACTGGTAGGCATTGGAAGGGATCTCTGGAGATTGAGTTCAACCCCTCTGCCAGTGCAGGTTCACCTAGGGCAGGTCACACAGGAACACATCCAGGTGGGGTTTTAATGTCTCCAGAGATTCTCTCTCTCTGGACAGCCTGTTCCAGTGCTCTGCCACTCTCAGAGTAAAGAAGTTTCTCCTCATGTTTAGATGAAACTTCTTATGCTCAAGTTTGTGCCAGTTACCCCTTGTCCTATCGCTGGGTGCTGCTGACCAAAGACTGGTACCATCCTCCTGACCCTCACCTTTAAGTATTTCTAAGCATTGATGAGATCCTCTCTCAGGCTTTTCTTTTCCAGACTAAAAAGACCGAATTCTCTCAGTTTTTCCTCATCAGAGAGATGTTTCAGTCACCTCAGTGTTTTCGTAGCCCTTTTCTCTACTGTCTCCAGCAAGTCCCTGTCCTTCTGGAACCAGGTTGCTCAGAAGTGGACACAGTAGTGCATTAACTTGTCTGGCTTTGGAGGAGCTGTCCACGAGTCTTGTGTTCCCTGGTGTGAATTCTGCCCTATGCAAAGGCTGTCACACAGTCACTGCATGTGTTTGCATGTGTGAGAGCTGCAGCAACATACCCCTGGTGCTTTACTTCTACTTCCCAGTTGTTTGTGTTCCCTTGTGTATCCTTTTATCTTTTTTGGTTTGTTTTTTTTT
>VWYK01063637.1:0-10746 GCA_013399775.1 Semnornis frantzii | reverse complement strand
CAGTCATAGAATGCCATCAGGTTGGTTAGGCAGGACCTTCCTTTCCTGAACCCATATTGGCTGGGCCTGCTTCCATGGTTTTCTTGCACATGCCACTCGATGGCTCTCAGGATGAGCTGCTCCACGACCTTGCCAGGTACTGAAGTCAGGCTGACAGGCCTGTAGTTTTCTGGATGCTCCTTCCAGCCCTTCTTGTGGATGGGCATCACATTGGCCAACCTCCAGACACCTGGGGACCTCCCCAGTTAGCCAGGACTGGTGACAAATGATGAAAGGCAGCTTAGCCAGCTCTTGTGCCAGGTCCCTAAGCACACTAGGATGAATCCTATCTGGACCCATAGACTTGTTAGGATCTAAGTGGCACAGCAGGTCACTACCTACTTCCTCCTGGATCACAGGAGGGATATTCTGCTCCACATCCCTATCCCCAGTTGCCCTGGGGATAGTCAGTCTTTTGTTCAAGATTGAGGCAGCAAAGGTGTTAAGTATCTTAGCCTTTTCCTTGTCTTGCTCCAGCCAGTACTTTCATTTTTGAAGCAGGCATGACCACAGCAGATACAACTCAAACCGTGACATTCTCCACTCTTTATTCTACACCATCTACATCAGGTCAGCAGCAATGACCATTACCCACTTATTAAGCACTGGGGCAGATCTCTCAGTGAGATCCTTGAGAAAGTCCTGGATTCCTCTGCAGAAACCCTGGCTTGCACAGGAGCAGAGCCCTACACCAGTCCCCTGAGATAAACCTTGTCACCAGCAGGAATACACACAGAATGCCAGCACACTGGAGCCAGCCTCTAACAGAAAGCAAATACCCCAACAGAGCAAAGGCAGTGTGGGGAAAATAAATATATCTTTTCAGTTTCAAGCCTTAATTGAATCCTATTGTTATCCACCTTCCATTATCTCAATCCTTTTGTCTCCTGCCAAAATTCTGACTGTCTTAATTAAGACAGTGGCTTTCCGTGCCACGAGTTTGGCAGCAAAAGATGTAATGGTTTTACATCAAAACAAACAGGTTAAACCAAACCAGCAGAAGAACCAACACCCAAAAAACCCAGACTCCAAAAGCAGCAACTGAAACAGGAAGTCTCCTACGTTACAGAAGCCCCATAATACTCTGCTCAAGCCAGTCCTTCCATTTTTGAAGCTGGCATGACTGCAGCATGGTATGAATAACAACGGCAGACTCAAGCTGACCCGTGACAACCAGCCAACTGAAAACATTAATGATTCATTAATAGCTGCCTTGCAGAAACAGCAGCCATTATAAGTCAGTTTACAAAACAGGAGTTGTTACAGTGATATTGACATGATGTGTCTATCAGAAGCCAGCTGCAAGTAGAACAAGGCACTGCCATAAAGACATGTCCTTTAAATCCATACTGTGCACAGAATGAGCTGGTACAGTTTAGCAGTGTAACAAGAGAAGCAGGAGCACAGTACATCTCCCAGAGCTCAGACAGAGGTGGCTAACAGATGTAACAGCAGTTTACACCTGAAACTGCCCAACATGTTACAGAGCAAAGTCTCCAACACCAGTTGAAACAACTGTCCCATACATTGTGCTGGTCTGAGCTAATTGGAATATTTTAATAGAGAAAACTATACTATAGGCTGTGAAGGAAAACAATGGTGATGTCTACTTCACTCATATGAGACCCCAGCTCCAAGAACTGCACAGGGAAGATGTCACTGTCCAAGCCACTAGCTGTGTCCTCAGAGTGGTGTGCTACCTTTGGGGTTGAGTGTCCAGGTGAGAGAGCTGCAGGAGGAAATAATGTTTTGAGAAGACCAAGGCTCATACAACCTTCAAACTACTGCACCTTCCTGATTACCCATATGGATGTCAATAACATTTTCAAAAAGCAGCTACTGAGAAAACCAAGAGTCATTACTGAGCACTGTGGGCAAGGGTGAAGAGGCCCAGGTGGTGTTTCTCAGTCCCCAAGAAAGAAGTAAAAAGACCCAAGGCAGAGTACAAACATCCCAAGGGTCAACGTGGTTATCAGCAGAGCTTTTACTGCTATGACCACAGGAATTTTTCAGGAACAAGGATCCACCTGGAAGTGTGGCAAGGGTATCTTTCCCAGCAAGAGCATTAAGCTTTGGAATAAAAGTTTCAGCTATGGAAGGAGGAGAAAGGCTGTTGCTTTTAAGAGAAGTGGGAACAGGATAGAAGGCTCTCATACTTCCCTTGTGAAAGAGGCAAATCTAGGAGCCCACCTGAGTCCTTGCATGGAAGTGAAAATAGCATCCAATGTAATGGGACTTAGTCCATGCATGGCTGCATAGCAATAACCTCAGAGGAGTGTGACAGCTCACATTGCTGGAGTGGTGCACTGGATACAAGCTCTTGAGAAAAGCCAAGCTGGAAAGGAATGTGAGCTTCAGTTTATGCAAAGGGATGGCTACAACAAACATTTTCTTGGAACAAGTGATATACAAGGCAGTCAAGACCTTATGGGTAAGGATCAGAAAACAGTCCAATAGGGACAACCTTGTGCTAGGTGCCTGCAACAGACCTCCACATCACAAAGGGAAAGTAGAAGCAGCCTTCATCTGACAACTGGAGGAAGCTTCACAATTGCAAGCCATGGTACATGCTGAGGTCTAAAAACAGTTATCTGTTCACAGGGTGTGGCCAAGATCAACCACTCCAGTACATGTTTTCAGTGTGTTAAAAATCATTTCTCCATGCAAGTGATCAATGAGCTGACTAGTGAAGATGTTCTGCTGGACCTGTTTATCACAAACAAGAAAGAACCAAACAGAAATGTGGAAGCCAAGAGCAGCCTTGGCCACAGCAATCATGAAATTATCAAGCTCTAAAATCCTAAGAGTAGTGCAAAAGACAAATAGCATAGCATACAGTGCAAGAACCAGTAGATATACTTCCAGCAGGACAGTAGATTTCAGCTTGTTACTCAAACTCATGGGAAACCATCATGGATGGCAAAGGGAAAGCCTGCAAGAGCTGGCTGGTATTCATGGACAGCCTCCTCAAAGGGACCATTCCTGCTTCGAGGAATCGAAGCAGCCCTGACAATGGGTCAGCATGGAAGAGAACCTGTGATCCAGCCCAAATGCAAAACAGAGTGCACAGAAGGTGGCAGTAGGGGTGGGAAGAATATACAGGCATTATGTAGTTGTGCAAGAGTGGAGTTAGACAAGCCAAAGCTCTGCTGGATTTGAAATGAACAATGAATGTGGAGGGCAACTATGAAGGGGAGAAAACATGGTTTAGTTTTTCCTTTCAAAACTGAAGTTATACAACAGAAGCAGAAAATACACCTCCATATAACTAGGTGTTAACACATTAGCATCTGCTATTCATCCTTTCCTTACAACTGTAAGAAAATCTGAATGATCAGAGCTTCTGAATGTTACCTTCAAGTCTGATCAGTTAGCAATAAACATTATTTACTAGCTTGTCCATAATGCTGCCTCAAAGAAAGAAACCACATGGGCCTCTGCTTCGCCTGACTTTGGAGATCCTGAACATCCTCAGTCTTGACATGGCAACAGAATTTTTGCACTGAGAAGCAATCACATTCCAGAAACAGACACCAAGTGTAATTCTATTGCAACACCTCTACAAACACAGGTTTGCTTTTCTCTCTTTCTATTCTTTGGTAAAAACCATACACAAACAAGACAGCCTGATAAGAGATTCTCCAGCCTTTTGCAGCTGTATTCTGCTGGTGCAAGTGGTGGTGCTCAGAAGCAGCACTCTTCATTGAAGCAAACTTTTTCTAGCAAGGAATAGTTGATGTCATCACCCTTGCCATAACCCAGGTGTTTACAGTCATTTTTCTGTTTCTTTTTCATCCTAGAATAGATCACAGCCAAGACACCACTGGCATATATTTAGTAGATGTTAGTCATGGAAAATCCAGTGGAATCAGCCTAGGACAATAAGCAGGGAGAAGGAAAAAAGACAAACAAGTGACACGCATCTTCACTTTACACTTCAGGGAAGCAGTGTTTCAAGACACACTGTTCACATACACACATCCCCATAATGAAGAGGTAGCAGACTCCTCAGTGCTTACCCAAAAGCAGACTTCAGCTAACTGATTCTAACGGTATTACAGCTGTAGTAGAGAAGAACAGCAGCAGAGGGCAGAATAGAAGGTCAAAGAGAAGAACTCCAACATGTATTAGACTGTGGGAGGATGAGGGACACTGCTACCCAAGCAATCCTCCCTTCTCCTCTGCTCACATACCTCATCTACAGTGTGATGGTTTGGGAGTTCCCTGCCCCCCTACTCTATGAAAATCCCCCAGACTAGACTCAGCCAGCTGGAAGTGAAGGACTGAAGCTCTATTTACAGCTCAGCACAATGGACAAGCAGAGACAGACACAGCAGACAGGAATAGTTACAGACATAGACAAGGGAAAGGGAATACGGAAACACAATCCCCCTGCCAGAAATCAGAGTCCCCAGGAGGGGCTCCCAAACACCCTTCCACCTTCTTCCCACCCCTCTACCTTACTCCAGGGTCTGGTTTACATGCAAGGTGAGTTTGGAGGATGGGCAAGGGGGGTAGAAGCAGAGTGGTTAGTGAGGTTAGCAGAGAAGCCAAGACCAGAAACGGCTAGAGAGCCCGAGACCGTCTGAGAAAGTATCCTATCTATGTTTGTGTGCTTGTTCTTATCCATCTCAGCAAGCCTATGAGTGCAGCAGACATCACCAGTGTTTGCTTTTCACAGCCTATAATAGCATTTTCTCCAATAAAATATTCCAGTTAGCCTCAAACCAGCAATACAGGAAGATGCAGTCTGTGTTGTAGGTTTGGGAACTGTAGAGTTAAAAATCCTCTAGGACTAGAGTAGTCCAGGGGTGGATCCAGGAACCTGTAATATTATAAAGAGACAGCAGAAGTATGGGACTGAATAAGCTGGCAGCAAGGCCAACTCGCCCTCCTCTTGTCTCCCTCCTGCCTGCTGTCTGCAGCAGGAGCCTCTCCCCTAGGTAAGCAGTAGGGAGTGGAAGGGCTTGGGGCCTGCGGGCACCACAGGCCCTTGGGGGTAAGAGGAGCAGCACTGGGGACTGCAGAGGAGTCTGCCTGGGGAGTGCTTAAGGTCATGTGTCCTGTACATGCTCTTTAATCTTCCTCTCTCTTTCTTTTCAAACACAATCCTGTATTTCTTCTCAGTTCTAGAGTGTTTCCATTTCATTCCTATGGGGGAGGAAAATTACTCTGCCTGCTCTTTAAAAAGCTACAAGGTGGGCTCCAGCAGCTCTGCTACACTGGGGCAGGTCTGACAGCAGGTGCCCGGCTGGAAACTGCTGCTGCAGACTGCAGCAGTGTTAGCTAAAACACACACACTAACAACCACCCTTCAAAAACCTAAGTTTAAAAATATTTTGGTACTTCAGGATATTGCCTTAGTCACACTGTCAAGGAGACAAATTTAAATGCCTTCTAGCACAGCTGTGCACTATGACAAATACAGGTCTTCAGTCTGGGTCATCTGCAGAAAGCTTAAACTTCCAATGAGATTGACTAAGTAGACCAAAACACAAACCCCACACAAACAGCACCACAAAAAACAACCCCAAGTCGCAAAACCTCAACTTACTTCTCAGCAGCAATCTCTGGTGGAAGACAACACACTCATACCTCAAAAAATACACTGAGAGTTCAAAATGAAGATCTGAACAAGGTCCTACCCTTCAATGTGACATTGTGTTCACCAAAAGATCTTAAGACTTGAAAGCCAAATTCAAAGAAAAATACTAATATCTCTGAGAAGTGGATGCTGAAGGAGGATACAAGACAACGCAACAAGTACAGCACTGCAAATACTTCCGCTCAATAAGACTGCCAGTTAACAAGCCAGGGGTGTTTCAAGGTTACAGAGAATGCCAGCACTGCTTAAGACAGTTTGTGCCAATATGCCCAAATAGGACAACCATTCCATAGCTTCGAGTCAGCTTAGAGCACCGAGGCAGAAGAAACAAATCGGTTTCAGCTAACAGCATCTCCTGAGCAGAAGTCAGGAACACACAGACTATCAGATGCAACACTACAGATCAAAATTCTGAAACGTTACTTGGGACAGCCCGAGGTGTACAAAGGCTACAGAACTCTACTTGTTCTTACAGAGATAACTGCAATTCCCATAATGATCGAACATTTACTCTTTTTGCACATTTATGAAAATGAAATAGCTTCCATGCTGTACAATCCTGATACTGTTATTGGAAATACAGAGCGTTTAGACTTCTCTGTAGCTAAACAAAATTCTAAAGTAACTGAGTCATGCTCCAAAGAGAGAAAGACTGAAAAGACTAAAACAGTTTTGCAGAAGTGGGTCAATAGGCCTGGCAGTGTGTAGCTGAAAAGGCTCCATCTGCTGGCTGAACACACCTGTCCTTTGGCATCACTGCTCCCCTAGGGCAGGAAGAGAGCCCAGAGGGGGCCTAGCACAGAGTAACCCAGGCAGTTCCTTCTAATAACCACGGAGATATGCTGGCAAGGTAGATTTGGGATGCTTGCATAATTGATGCCTATTTCCAGTAACATGAAAAGGAGCAAAAGGTGTCAGGACTGACTTTTCGCATGTAAATGTCACACTTCAAAAGTAAGGTATTTAATTGTCCTAATGTAAATTTAGAAATACATATTTATTGAAGATGATCTGTAAAATCATTTATAATCTCATTTTCACATTCAGGCATTCGGTGATCTACACAGTTGTTTCTGGTGGTCGTCTCTGCTTATTTCATTTGAAGCTCACTATTCGTAGAACTACTTCAAAATATTATCTAGACAGCTGTATCAATTTTAGCAAATATTTGAAATTCCCTAAACCTCATCACTGCAGAACACACTATACCAAAAAGCATGACAGTATTCATCTGATACTTTCTCTATTTAAGTTCACTTATTGTTCAAGTTATACTCTATCAGTCACTTAGAAAGCAGAACTGCTCTGTAACTACTTCAGGACCACTGAAGACCTTCTGTAAAGAACATCGATATTCAAAAGCCAATGCAGTCACATGCCAATCACCTTGATACAAGTATAACAACTACTCAACATAGTACACACTACAGCTTATTTTGGACAGCAAATAAAACTACTGCAATGAAGTCTAATCAAAGTTCTCAAGTAACACATCAAGGTTTTGACAGCCATGGTAATTTTTTAAGAATTCAAAAAGCCTGACAGCACAAACACTTCACTGTAGCTTACAGTACTTGAACTCTGAGGTACTCTGAGACATTGCTTGTAGCCCACTGCACGATACAAGTTGTAAAGTGTATGCAACCTACCCAAATGGCACAACACAGAAAAGCAGCCTGTTCCTCAAAACTCATAAATTTAAGTCAAGGTAGCCAAACTCTCTCTCATCAGGGCTGTTTAGTTAGGACACTACCGCACCAGTGTAAATGCACTGCTTTAACTTGGAGAGCATGCCTCAAGCCAGACACCACAAACTCACAGCGGAGAAGTCCCCCACGCACAGCCCTCCAACAGTACACACATACCCACAGTCACCCTTGTCTAGTCACAAAAATGGAAAAGCACTGGTTCAAGCTTAGTAGGTTAATATGACAAATGATTTTATGTATCAGCGTAATATTGCTCAGAGCGTTGTCATCAGACTTGCCATCACAAAACCCATGTCCAATAAGAACACAAAAGAACACTCCCCACTATCTAACCTTTAAAGCAGTAAGTCATGCAGGATATGTGGAAAGATCTGAAGCACCCAATTCTGTAAAAGCTTGTTTTACAGTGAACCACTGTTGGATAGTAAAGTCTAAAACCCATCTAATAGCGAGCATGCACAGCTGTTAAAAAATAAGAGTGGTAGTCAACCACAGAGCCACTTCAGAAGAAGGTATAGAGACACAAATGTCCTCTTCAGTGGGATACAGCAGACCACAATACTTCAACTTTGGAATGACAGACAGAGTCTGGAAATATGCTCTGGTCCAACACGAGCTACTTTCAGCCACATCATCATCTACAGCAGAACAGTGATAAAACCAGGTGTGCTTCATTGAAAGAAAAGGACACAAAGAAACACAAACCCATGACTTGGCCATACTGCCATATAATCTTGTGAACATTTTAGCATATACATTAAGCAGCATCAAGCACTGAAGAAAACCCTTTTTTAAAGATTAGAGTCCATTGAAAATATTAACTGCAAAATACCTAGAGACAGAACCGCAATGTATTTTCCTTTAAATGCTACTTATGGCTGTTGCAAAGAAACCCACTGAACTATTCAGTAATGAACACCATAAAGCTAGAACAAAGATCACCACTCCACAGTATTAAGCATTTTAATACCATCACTGTAATTGTCAATCTCACCATTGTATTTAAAAGCAGCGGACTAACACACTCCACTCCTACTTAAACAAAAACCAAAATGACTGTAAGTAGCTGTCAAGGGAAGAGAAAAAACAAGACAAGCTCTTTACACTCTTACAACCTCCACCTGTTTTGAACACACATTTTCTTTTTTGCTCATCCATTTACTCACCTCAGCTTATCTTTCTTTCAATACTTGCCCAAGCTCCCCTTAAGTCTGCCAAAACTTCTGTGTATACACTGTATGGCAAGCGTACCTCTGAATTCCCTACAACAACCTTGTTGTAAGTGAACAACCTCATTTTGTTTTTTCTGAATCTAGCGCCTAACTCTGATTTCATTGTGTGCCTCCTCTTCCATCTTCACCTGCTCTCACCACAGGTGTGTTAGAGAGCCTTACCATATATCCTTATCCCCCCTCCTCTACCAGGCCGATGAGTCTGTACAATCATTTCTCATCTAGAAGCCAATCTATATCTTGTTGCTCTTCAGTAAACCTTTTCCAATGGTAACACAGAACAGCTTGTAGTATGTAAGGTATGAAAAGAAACATGGATTTATGCAGTTATGAATCTTTTTCCTGTTGTATCCCCTACTGATCCCAGATGTTCTAATCTTCAGTTGTTCTCTAGCTGTAACAACTACATCAGGCATTTGTTTCAATTCCCCCTTCTGCTGCTAAACAGTCCCCTCAAAATATCAAAGTCCTAAACAGTGGATGAGTCTCATCTTTAAAACTAGACCTAAAATACAAAACAAGCAAAGTTAATTTCACACTTTCGATGAAATTGGAGGGTTGATCGAGGTGTTCCTCCATACAAGCAGCATCAGAGCTTACTTATTACTTATCTAATACTGCATAAACCCAGGATCACCTGATTTACCAGCAGTGGAGGAACTGTTAAGGACTTGTTTGGTCATACTTCTGCATTTAAGTCACATTAGACTCTCAAATTTGACCCATACTTTCTACAAAGTCACTGCATCCTATTGTTTCTTTAAGCCAGTTACTTCAGGTGGTTTCCCTAGAAATTCCTTTTTTAGTTCCTACTATTCTTTCTGCTCTCTCTCTCCTTCCTAACCGTTTCAGTTTTATCTCACCTGCAGCTACCTCCTGAACAGATTTTGGCACCAAGGTCAGGCTCTTGACCAGGCACTGCTGTTGTGAGGCAATCAACTTAGACCGTTCTATTGAACACCTCTGTACATCAAAAAGTACCACTACAGTAGTACAGCAGTTTAGCCTTCTCTCCCAAAAGTCTCTAGCTAATTTCTATTACAGGAGAACCTAAACGTGCTCAGAACACACTGACTTTCATTAAGTGTCCAATCCTCTTTTTATTTCAATGCACCTGAGAGTAACCATTAGCATTTTCCACTTTGATCCTATACACTTGAAGCCCAATGCTTTTGTCACTAGCATCTCTTTCCTAGATGAGGTATTCCCCTGTTAGATTAGAGGTATCTCCTACACTGAGGGAAGGTAGTTTTAACATGAATTAAATCTATCAAGCAGTCTGCTCCTACACAAATTTATCTTGCACAAGCTAAAGCAATTGGGATTATGCCTTTATGGGGCAGAGATAAGGCAGAGAAGCAGCCTACAATTAGATCTACAAAACCTGTAGAAGTCAGCACATTCGCTGATTTCTAATGCCAACAAAACCGTAATAAACAAAGAGATCTGCAAAGTTCATGGACAGCTAAGTCCACGCACTGCTGTTATAACGAAGGCAAGACACGTTAAACCTACTGATGTCACAGGAAATTCGCACTGCCAATTTTATCAATCTGACTCAAGTTTCCCCTTGAAGGCTAGCGGCAAGCTGATGAAAACTTGCCTTTTTTCAATGTTATTTCGCTGTCCATCACAGCATTCCTTGTGTCACAAGTTACACATACCTCCTCTTCAAGCGTCAAAAGCAAGTGACACCTCTTTTTGGAAAAGGCCTTGAAGAAGATTATCAGAGTAAGGGCTCAGAAGTTCACTTAAAAAAATCCGACCCTGAGTCATCCGAAGGGAGGGGAAATCACAACTGTTGAACCGCATGTACTTCTCGGCTGCACAGGAAGTAGGGCAACACATGCCTGCTTCACTTGGGCACCGGCCGGGAAGGAAGCGAACTCGAGCTCCCTACTTTCATCCACATCCCCCCTCCAACACTATAAGTGCGGCAGGGAGCCGAACCCACCGCCTGGCCCAGCTACGCGGGCCCGTAAGATCAGGACGAGGGAAGCTCGCCCCTCGCCATGTGTGCGCACTTCTCCCTCGCCATGTGTGCGCACTTCTCCCTCGCCCGGGGCAGGCAGAAAGGCGAGGCCAGAGGAGGCCGCACCGCCCACCGCCGCCAGCCTCACGGAGCCCTCACAAAGGAAGGGGGGCTCGGGGCAGCGGCGGC
>VWYK01063636.1:0-33367 GCA_013399775.1 Semnornis frantzii | reverse complement strand
GTTGTGGGGGACTGTGTTAAAGACCTTACAGAGGTCCAGACATATTACATTGTCAACTGATGTAGTCACTCCATCACAGAAGCCTGCTAGGCTTCTCTGGTCAGGCAGAACTTGCCCTTGGTGAAGATATGCTGGCTGTCTCAAGTCACCTCCCTGTCATCCATGTGCTTTGCATAGCTTCTAGGAGGAATCTAGGAACAAATGGTGAGGCTGACAGGTCAGTAGTTCCATGGGTCCTCCCTACTACCCTTTTTAAGAACAGGTGCAGTGTTTCCCTTTTCCAGTCACCAAAGCCTTTGGCTGACTGCCATGACTTTTCAAATAACATGGAGAATGGCTTGGGAACTACCTCAGCCAACTCGCTCAGGACTCTGGAATGCATCTTGTCAGGTCTCATAGACTAAAGAAGTTTCTCAGATGGTCCTCAACCTGATCTTCTATTAAAATGATTTGGACTTTGATATCCCCATCCCCATGTTGCAGTCCATTCTCTCAAGAGATGTGGGAAAAGAGGATGACAGGGAAAATTGAGGAAAAAATATTGCTGAGTAACCTCAGCCTTCTTGTCTCTTGTTACCAGTTTGTTGGTCTTGCTCCTCTGTAGGAGTCAGTCTATCAGAGACAAGACTTGTCATTTGCAGATGACACCGTATCCCTACATAACCTGCTTTGGTCAGACTGCCAGCATTACAGATCACTCCTGTGCAAAAGAGCTACAATGTGGGGGCTCCTGCACCAAAGGCACAGCAACCCAGGGACTCTGTTGTATGGCACCACCTCTAATACACACAGAAGAGCCAGCCCCTAGCTACTAAGGAGACTGAGGACATGTACAGCTACTGCAGAAGCATTCAAATAGACAAAGTTTTCAAGTGACCTACAATTTCAGCTCCATTAGTATATTTTCTCCAGCTATGTAACTCAGTGCAGCCATTTGTCACTGAGCTCTGGGGAGCCATCCAGAGTGGAACAAGAACAGTTTCTCTGCTACAGCCTGTCACCTGGGCAGTCAGCATCTCTCAGCACTTGTGCTGTTGTATAAATTACATCCCTCCCAGTTTGGTCAAGTATGTCCATCACTCAGCACCTATGTAATCTTGGCTATTTTATTGTCTCATTGATGGAAGAATTAGCTGCACAGTGGGGAACACATTAAGAAAGGGCTACCAATTATTTTCCCTGTGTGACAAACTTCTTTAATCCCCTCTAATCTCTTCTAAGGGGGTGATTCATATTTACTCAAATAATTTCACAGGAGACATACAGAACAGAAGCCCTAAATACCAGGAAAAACAAAAAACCCTGCTACTGATCCTCCAGGGTACCAAACACAGCAGCCACTGCTGAAGAGCAGATCACAACGTGCAAAGATCATGCAATGAAGCTGTTCAAGCCAGCCTCAATTCCTCGATCCATTAGTTAGGAAGGTCATCATCATGTGGGTCATAACCTCTGTTTCTCCAATAATGAGCCAACCGCTGCCTATCAATAGGAACCCAGTTTTATTCTAAGAACCTTGTGAAGTCCTGATCTGCCCAGAAAGGATCTATTTACCCATTTCAAAAGCTGGTATCAAACATGGTGAGGTTATTCAAAATGCAAAACCTTTTTCTAGTTCACATATATAATTTGCAGATCTTGATGCCACAGGAACTAAGGCACAGGATCCTCAAATCACTTTACAGGAAAATCATAAGAGAAAAATCTTCATCTGGCTTATTTTTGTTGTTGTTGTTGTTTTAGTTTGTTTTGTTTTGTTTTTTTCCTGTACTGACACTGTGAAGTTACTGATCATTTTTGCAGCAGAGATGTGGCAAAAAAACCCCCAGAAAAGTAAGATTCAAGCCAGAGGTGAGGGAAGTGGTAAGGGAATTACCAAGGGAGTCCCATGTATAATCTTGATACCTGAATTTAGAACCTGGAGTAATTTTTGCATTTGATTGTTCACAGTCTCCTGATTATCAGAAATTATTTAACTAATCTTTTCTTGTTTTCTGGGTTATTTAAACAGCTTTATCTTCACCCTAACTTGTGCCATACTGCAATCTGCAATCAGCCAGCTGCTTCAAGTTGGTACTACTGCAATGACCGTTGTTGGGACTACCCTTCAGTTACCACTCACATTTGACGAGGTCCATTAGTTTGGTGGAGCATTAAAAAGTCAGTTCTTCAAATGACACACTTTTTATCCATTTCTCAGTGCAATTCTAGAAGTTTCTAACATACAGTGCCTTACACAGTGTTAAAATTGTCTTACTTGTTGGACATTTGCTATGCAATGAAAAATGAGTTAGATTTGTTAAGGCACTTTATTATGCTCATTTTGACCCGTATCAGCCAACACAAACTAGCTTTCCAGTTGAAGTCCAAGATGCTTTCTGAAGTCAGTGATTAGATAAAGTCTGAGCTATTTTAGAGGCACTAGGGAGAAGAGATGTTTGTCAAGAGAAGTTGTCCATCTTGGGCACTTTAAAGCGAAAAACACACAATTTGTCCAGCTGTTGTAAACAGATGCATCGACAAGTTAAGAATCATTAGCATTTGAACAAAAATCTCACAGTTAATCAAAGACATGAGAGTCAAAACATGTAGAAGTTGAAAGTCCAAATACACAGAAGTTCCTCAGTAAGCTACAAGCAAGGCTTTCAAGAAAGTAGCAGCCAGGATATTTCTGCATCTCACTGTCTGTGTGTGTGTGACTTTATACCTTTCTAATCTCAAGACTTAGCATAATGCAGTACAAAATAAATTATCAGCTCACTATCTGTACAAATGGCATCCTAGCTTGTATTAGAAACATGGGGGACAGCAAGAACAGGGAGGTGGTCATCTCCCTGTACTCAGCACTGGTGAGGCCATACCTTGAGTACTGTGTTCAGTTCTGGTCCACTCATTACAGGAATCATAGAATCATAGAATGGTAAGGTTGGAAGGGACCTCAAGGATCATCTAGTTCCAGCCCCCTGACATAGGCAGGGACACCTCCCACTAGAACAGGTCACTCAAGGCCTCGTCCACCTCCAGGGAGGGAGCAGCCACAGTCTCCCTGGGCAACCTGTGCCAGTGTCTGACCCTCACTGGAAAGAACTTCCTCCTGACTTCCAGTCTAAATCTCCCCTCTGCCAGTTTAAACCCATTGCCCCTTGTCCTGTCATCGGAAGACCTTGTCAGTAGTCCCTCCCCAGCCTTCCTGTAGGCCCCCTTCAGATACTGGAAGGCTACTATAAGATCTCCTCGAAGCCTTCTCTTCTGCAGGCTGAAGAGCCCCAACTCTCACTCAGGACACTGAGGTTCTGGAGCATGTCCAGAGAAAGGCAATGAGGCTGGTGAAGGACCTGGAGCACATGGCCTAAGAGAAGCAGGCGAGGGAGCTGCGGTTGTTCAGTCTAGAGAAAAGGAGGCTGAGGGGAGACCTCATTGCTCTCTACAGCTACCAGAAGGGAATTTGGGGCAAGGAGGAGACAGTCTCTTGTCCTTGGTGGCTAGTGACAGGACTAGAGCAAATGGTTTCAAGTTGTGTTAGAGGAGCTTCAGGCTGGATGCTAGGATGTATTTCTTCACAGAGAGGGTTATCAAACATTGGAGTGGTCTGTACAGGGCAGTGGTGGAGTTGCCATCGCTGGAGGTGTTAAAGCAGCGTGTGGACCTGGTGCTTAGGGACATGGTTTAGGATTGACCCTAAAATGGNGGTGCTTAGGGACATGGTGTAGGATTGACCCTAAAATGGGTCAAAGGTTGGACTGGATGATCTTTAAGGGTTCTTCTAACTGGATGTTTTCTGTGATTCTGTGAAATCTACACAATATGTATGCTCTGAAATAAAGCTTTACAGTCTATAGTCTTAATTCTGAGAGGAAATGTGACTCTGGTGCATCAGTGTGCAGTAACTGTAATGCAGCTAAAGGGGGTAAACCTCTGCAACTGTTTTCCAGTCAATGGTGGCTGCATTGTTTTCCCTGAGAGTGACCAGGCATAATGTTGCTTTCTAGCAATTCACGAAAAAACACTATCCCAAAGGTCAGTTTATCCCTCTTAAAAAAAAAAAAAAGTAACATCACCTTTATGATGCTTGTGGAATGCTTAGAGTAACAATTCTGCACTTGATTTAGGATTTAGAAGAGAATAATACTACATAGCAGTGCAGACAAACACAAGCTGATCTGGGAACCTTCATAAAAACAGCACAATTTCTACACTCAGCTGCCTCTCTGATTTAACGGTATAGAGCTGCTTGCCTCCTGTGCCAACAGACCATTATGGCTGTGGCATCAATTCATTAATCAAAATGAGAGAGGGTCTCATGATCAAAGGAGGGAGGTTCTGGTACTTCTTATGACAGCAGTGCTTGTGACACAGCCATACTGGATCAATTTTTTATTGAACTGGGAACCAGTTATTTTCTATACTCAATGGAATTCTGATTTATGACGTGCTTGAAATTACTGTGGATTTCTATTAAAGGCAAACACTTGGCAGTAAGGTACCATACTTACCTGTAATTTAGTTATGTAACAGTAGTATCCTCCATAGACCCCACATCCTTTGGGGTTTTTTGTTTTTCAGATATGCAACTTTCAGAGCCAACTTGGCATTTTTTAAGAGTTTGGCCTTTTTCCTGAGGCCCTAAGCAAACCTCAGGCCGTGAAGGAGCAGGCCTGCACAGACTCAATCAGCAGTTTCCTTTCCACTGACATCCACAGGAAGCCAGCATGTATGGAAAGATGGGGGCATGCAGACATCAACAATTACAGATAGGCCACTTTTCCCACATTTGGAAATGTATAGCTCAAGGCTACCTATTTAGCTAGTGTCTTTAATGCATGGGAAACCTCTACTAGCTGGCAGATTTGATCTATAAAAAGTTTATTCATTTTTTCTATTACTCAGCACAGGCAATGGCAAAGTAAAGCTGTAGGATGACAAAAAAGGGCCAAAGAAAATGACATTCTAAGTGAAGCTGTAATGTTCAAAGGTGGTAAAAACATTTTTAGTTGGTAAGTGTACTGCTTTAAAATGTGCTTTGTGCCTCAAATATTTTTAGGTACACTCACAGATCGAGCCACTAAAACAAAGCTTGGAAGCATGACACAAGCTCATACAGACTCATACATCCATTTAAGTTACTTACACACTGTGAAGGTGATACAATCTCCTCTAAAAAGGAGAAATTTATGTTCCAAGACTCATTATTTAATTTCATTGTGGATTTGTAGCTGATTTATAGAGGTTTATTTCTGACGGTCTTTAGAAACGCACTGCCTAGTACCAACTGTTCTGGTTGAGGATTCCTTACAGGACAAAAAATTACTGACTCTGAATATATCTAGAAAAAGAAACTGCAAATTTAGGGGAATTGAGATACAAAGAAGTGACATACCCTTCCTCAATTGTAACAGAGTTCATGATGATGCAGTTTGTTATCTTAACTTTGTCTTTTATGGTACACATGCTGCCAATGATGGAGTGTTTAATGGATGTCTTCTCCCCAACTTGTGTAGATGACCCAATGATGCTGTCTGATCCCACCTAGGGAAGAACATAATGGAAATTGACAAAAGTAAAGCTCTCTGATATGTGTTCTCCATACGCCTCTTCCAAATAGCATGTCCCAAGCACTCACGAATGTGCACCTTGCTCTTAGGGACTCTTGACAGTGGATAGACCTAGAAATACAGTGCCCTTTCCATAAGCACACAGTTGGACAGTCTTCCCATAGTCCACTAGCTTAGTAAAATCCCATTAGCTGATCCAGTTCTGTAGACAACAGGCAGTAATGGCAAGTATAGTCCTGTGGGTACTCAGTGGATTCACTAAGGTTTGCCCAGTGAGACCTGTGAAAAGGAGGCTTGAAGCTGATACTCAACCAAAATGCTTTGGCAAGAAGCAGAACTAAAATATTGACCCTTTCTGAGTTTCATGTCCTTTGGGACACAGGATCGACTACCACCCAAACTGCCATTACAGATCAAAAGACTGCAGTGTCTAACTGGGAGGTAAGACAGAATTTTGACTAAGCATTTTTAAATAGAGACTAAATGGGCAGAAACCCATAGCTGAGTCAACAAAGAATCCACCTAGGTTTTAATTCCACACTTCAGAACTCAGTTTCACTTCCAACAACAGGACTGAAATTTAGGTAGCAGTTCTTGAAGCAAAGGGTGTGTAGACTGTGTTGAAAGAGCAGACACAGGGAAAGGGAACACTTACCATGTTTCTGTCAGTGATCTGTGCAGATGCATGAACCAGTGGCTCTTCCAGACCCAGATTAAGCAACAGTTTGGGAACCTGGATAGGAAAAACCACACCACAAGTTAATGTGACAGTGCTGTACCCACATGTTACATAAACAGCTTGAAGATGGCTTTGGTTTCCATTGCACTAGTGTGTCAACCATAAACATTTTAACTTAAGGGGGAAATGCAGGCTCCTGCTTTTTAAACCTGCAACCAGATATGTGTGATTTATCATCTCCTTTTGTAAAGGAGACAGCTTGCCACCTGTGGAGAAGCAGTGGATCATCCATAGTAAGCAGGCTGGTTACAGATGAACACAGTGATATCCTGAACAGCGCCCAGCACCTGGCATTTCAAATGCAGTTCAATGATTTACATCATTCACTTAATGCAAGAGAGTGAAGTAAGTAATATAAAATATAACCCAGTAAACTGGCATAAAAAGGTGACTACATTCAGCCCACTCAGTGAGGTAGCATGGTGAAGTACAGGCAACAAATAAGTATTTCAGATGTTTAAGGAGAAAGAAACTAAAGTTGATCAGGTGGCTATTCCTGGTGGTAGAAAGCTGCAAAAGAAAAGGTTCTTGACATAGAGGAGGCAAGTGTTAGATAAGCAGACAAAGTAGTGATGGTAATAGAGAAAGACATGGCCCAAGAACTAATCCACAGAGTGCAATTCTGAACTGGATCCTGAAAAGAAATGGGACCCAGCGTTGTAGAAGGATGAGATAACACTCCATTATTTCTCCTTTTCTGGCTGAAAGAGCAGCCTGAGGCATTCTACATCTCCTGGCGTCAGGCTGGGGCCAAGGTCACACACCACACAGGAGGTGATGACAGCACAGATGGGGATCTCAGTGGAGGTGAGGCTCTTGCAGCAATGCATAGACACAGCACTGTACAGAGTTGCCTGCAGCAGTCATGCAATGTATGGTGCATCTTGGCAGGACAGAGCCAAAGTAACAGGGGAGATAGGGAAGGCAGAAAAGTGACACGAGGGCTAAGTGGTCTCTGCTACGGCACAATGCGTGCCTGAGCGAGAGGCAGTTGTGTGCTGAGGCTGGTGTGGAGCTCCACACATGCTGTTTGGTCCACCAGGATGGATCTACTGGGAGTTCCTTCTGGGAGATCAACTGCAGCCTCAGCACAGTGATGGCTTAACTGCGTTTGCCTGAGGGGAGAAAGCGGCACTCATTATGCCTGTCTCTATCCGGGCACCTACAGGAAAGGTTATCTTTGACATCTCCATTGCTCTGTTAAATTTGGCTGAGAGCTGCCAGCAATCTCCAAAGCTGGTATGAAGGAACTGCCATACAGCACAATTGTGTAAAACGACTTCCTTAGAAAGTTGGGATAACAAGATTTGATGGGCAGGGGAGGAGACCCTATAGTAGCCTTCCAATATATGAAAGGGACCTTACAAGGAAGGCTGGGGAGGGACTCTTTACAAGGTCTTGTAATGACAAGACAAGGGGCAATGGGTTTAAACTGGCAGAGGGGAGATTTAGACTGGATGTTAGGAGGAAGTTCTTTACAGTGAGGGTGGTGAGACACTGGCACAGGTTGCCCAGGGAGGTTGTGGCTGCTCCCTCCCTGGAGGTGTTCAGGGCCAGGGTGGACGAGGCCTTGAGTGACCTGTTCTAGTGGGAGGTGTCCCTGCCTGTGTCAGGGGGTTGGAACTATATGATCCTTGAGGTCCCTTCCAACCTTACCATTCTATGATTCTATGAATCTTAGGAAGCAGATCCCACAAATCTGAAGAAGTTGGGATGAGATTAGAAAAGAAAAAAATCTTGAGATCTCAAATGAGATGATAGTTGCAGGAAATAGATATTCATATGACCATTCTATTTCCCTTCCAGCATGCAGGGATGGATAAATACTGCTGCTTTTCATATGACAGGAATTTCCACAGTTGATGCTTCATTCGGATCAGGGAGATGAGCTCAGATGACCTCACATCTCTAAGCTATCATTTCAATCTGGCTGTTGTCCACAATACACATTTCCACACTTGTAGCTCTTTACATCTTGAAGATGGTCCTTCCCACTGGACTTGTGTCTCCTTTGTTTTTTAAAAGGTATAGGCACTACAGAAAACCTCCAGCTCACCAAAAAGCCATGAACTAGGTCAACCTGCCTGGATAATGCTGGCTTGGTGGAGGGATGTGGTCCTCACCTGACACATAGCTGAGCAGCCACAACAGATATATCTAAGAGAGGAACACACATCGAAGGATACCTACAGCATAGGCTGGAAAGATTCCTACTGCCCAGTGTTGCTCTGTGCAGAGGGAAAGAAACAAGGAAAAGCTCTTGCCCTCCTCAGAGGAGAGGTGGGGTAGTGAAATAAATAAAGGATTTCACTGGCCAGAGCGAAGTCCTTATTAGAATCAGTCAATAGTAGTGCAGCCTGAGGGGTGACCCAAGAAAGCCACCAGCTCAAGCATTTTGCTCTGAAAAGGAAGGTTAGATAGGGGGCAGGAGTCAGAGGGAGTGCCTGGGTCAAGGGAAGGTTTAAGATGTGTTTGGATTTAATTCATCTTACAAAGAAACTATTTCCTGCTATTGAAGATAACTCCCTCCTGAACCCACCTGCCCACACACAGGCTGCAGGCATCCAGAAACCCAGCTGGAAGTGAAATGGTGTGAGTAAAGTGTTTCCTCACCAGAAGGGCAATGGGTTAGGATGCCATTCCTTCTCACAGCTACTGGAGTGAACTGCTACTGCTCCAGGAGTCTGTCCTCTTGGACAGCAAAGACACAGGTCCTGGTTTTGCAACTAGAGAATCAGAACCTGGTCTGTGAAGACCAAGATAGAAGCAAACAATGTACTAGAAGTTCTCCTTAGAGACCAACAAAGTAGGTTAAAAAAAAAAAAACAAAAAACAAAAAACCTGATAAAAGTAAATGTGTATATTTTATGAGGATTAGCAAAAGAAACAAAATGCAGTGGCACTGAAAAAAAGGAACTCCTCTCTCACAACCTCTCATTAAGCTCCATTTTATGTTTTACTTCCACACAGTTTCCTCAGAAATTCTGGAAAAGTTAAAAATTCAAAGAAAATCCTTTCCTATGTTGAAGGCCCCAAAGTGATTTCTATGTACCACCCAGGAGCAAACACATTTCCTGAACTGACCAAAATGTAGAATATTTAGGCTAAAAAAGAAAACCCAAAACCCAACAAAAAACAACACAAAAAAACACCCCCACATGGAGTCTGACTGGCTTAACTCAATAACTTTTTACTGAAGTAGCTGCTGCCAAATGTAAATGCACACTTCCCCTAGCAAGCGGTGTTCTCCCTTAACCCTTTGGGCACACTTCTAGATACTCTCTTTCTGACACCAATGCTGCCTTCCTTTTCTCTTCCTCATATTCCTACCTGCAAAATAGGTCACTTTATGCTCCTTTACAGGCACCTCAGAGAAAGAGCTCCAATTGTGAACTGTTTGCCATGTTGCAGCCCTAATTCGCATAAATTCATCCATTCAGTTTATAAAAAGCAAATCAACTCAGCTTGAAAGTAAAGGAAAGGCAATGTCCACTTCCAGGGGTCCCAATACAACTTTATCACTTTATTGCTCTCCTAGACCCTTTCCCAGAAATGTTAAGTCTTTGCCTACTACACACCCTATTGGTCTTTCAAAACTAGAGGAAACAGATCCAGATCCACAGACTGCATTGGGTTAGGAGTGACCCTTAAAGGTAATTTTGTCCAGCCTCCCTGCAGTGAGCAGAGACACCTCCAACTAGATCAGGTTGCCCAGGGCCACATTAAGTATGATCTTGAATGTCTCCAGGGATGGGGCCTCAATCACATCCCTGGGCAACTTGTCCCAGTATTTTACCACTCTCACTGTAAAGAACTTCTTATGTCTAACCTAAATGCACCCTGCTCCAGTTTCAAACTATTGCCCCTCATCTTGTCACTACAAGCCCTCCTAAACAGTCCTTCTCCAAAGCTGTCCACTCCTGAAGCAATGAAGTTCATCGCTAGCAGAGTAAAGCAAGAACTCATATATCATATCAGTCAGTGTAGTTAAAAAAATAAAAAAAGGCAAAAAAAAAAAAAAAAAAAAGCTTTTAATCATCAGCTCATTAGTTAGCACAAGATTTCTCTAATCCTCCTCTATGATTTTGTGTTTTATGTATTGTCAGTACGGTGACAGTGAAAGGTGCAACAGATCAACATTTCACTTCTCTATTTACCTGGAGTGCCACTTTAGTGAAAGCTGTTCATAAAATAACTTTTTCATAATGGAAAGCATAAGGCAATTTGAATGTATGGGTGGCTTGAGTCTTCCTGGAAACTATTAATAACCTTAATATTATTAAAATTGATAACTTAGATAAATATCTATTAGGAAGAGTCCATTCAGAACTGGCCTTGCCTTTAGGACATGGAGGATACTGATTAGATGAGCTATCAAAGCTACTTCCAGCCTTATTTTCCACACTTCTTGGCTCTTTGGCTGGAGATCTTGCCACCACCAAAACCCAAAAGAGCGTGTGGAGCGGAGGTTTCCTTAGCTAAGCCAAAGCTATGGAGGAAATCACTGACAGAACAGCTTCCTGGCCTCATGTCCCAATCCAGCAACCAGCAGGGTGATGTGCCTAGATAACATGGCACTGCTTCAATTCCCACACACTCCTCAGCTGTATTGCAGGGAGCCACTCCTGGAGGCTAAAATGTCCCACGAGCTACTGCTGCATTCCCACGCAGCAGTCCCGCTCTTCCCTCACCTGTCGGTTAGCTTCAATGTACAAGCCCAGAGTATTCGCTCGGTAGCAGAGTCCCTCTTTCATTATGTGGACGTAGCACCGCACTTTTCCTTCGTGGAGAGTTTCGTTCATATCTCCTCTATGATCGTTCCAACAAGAGTTATCTGGAGCAGGTTTCAGCAAGCTATTATCTTCCTTTATGAAACTATAAATGTCTGGAGAACACACACATGCATGAAGTTAGACAGGATTTAATGAAATACTTTCTGAAGAGGAATACTATTAAAATGCTGTTGGTGAAGGGAAATCTCTGCCTCACATCATCTGAATGGCTAGATACTTAGCAATCATTCCCAGATTTTATCACTTGTAGTGAGTAAGTGCTTATTTTTATTCTGCAGGTGGGAATCAAGGGATTGGGACAGATGCAATGTTTTGCCTAAGGTCACACAAGGAGACAGCGGAAATGCTAAAAATAAATTCCAAGATCTGAGATCCTGTCCGGTTCCCAGTGCAGGGTGGTTAAGGCTCAGTCTGCTGCCCTAGGCAATTTTAGGAACTCCCTCCTAAAATTACATTTTTCAGAAGTGCATTTACTGTATTTGAGAAGAAAATACACAGAGCACCTATCTGATTTGCTTTTTGATTTATACCCAAATAAGGGAGGATAAAAATACATAATGCACAACACTGTTTGAAAAAGAAATCTACTAGAATCTTTGTTGTGGTGGAGAAAAGGCCCAAATCCTCAAATTACGGTTTCAGGCTAATTCTGTACTCTAACCAATAATTTGGCTGTCACATATGAGCTTTAAGACCTTTATTACATCTTCTACTGACCTTGAGATGCTTGTTCTTTTTTCTTTTGGTCCTCTTCTTTGTTGTCTAGTCCTGGACGCAACGATGCAGGAGAAGAGAACTGTCTCCTAACCAGATGTGGAATCAATTCACTCCGGAGAGAGGTGATTGTCCTAAGGAGATGCACACATGAAGCTCATGAATGCTAAAACTTATATGTATTCACTTTCTTTGTCTGTCAGGCATTTTACACATTTCTCATCAGGACAAACCAAAATGTCAGGTACTCCAAGACATCTGGCCTTAAAACAACATCCACTCCTCAACAGTCCTGGGCTGCATCAAGAGCAGCGTGGCCAGCAGGGCAAGGGAGGGGATTCTGCCCCTTTACTCTGCTCTTGTCAGACCCCATCTGGAGTACTGTGTGCAGTTCTGGAGCCCCCAGCACAGGAAGGACATGGAACTGTTGGAGCGGGTCCACAGGAGGGCCATAAAGATGATCAGAGGGCTGGAGCAGCTCTCCTATGAGGACAGGTTACAAGAGTTGGGGTTCTTCAGCCTGCAAAAGAGAAGGCTTCGAGGAGACCTTAGAGTAGCCTTCCAGTATCTGAAGGGGGCCTACAGGAAGGCTGGGGAGGGACTATTAACAAGGTCTTGTAATTGCAGGACAAGGAGTAATGGGTTTAAACTGTAAGAGGGGAGATTTAGACTGGGTGTTAGGAGGAAGTTCTTTACAGTGAGGGTGGTGAGACACTGGAACAGGTTGCCCAGGGAGTTTGTGGCTGCTCCCTCCCTGGAGGTGTTCAATTCCAGGGTGGACGAGGCCTTGAGTGACCTGTACTAGTGGGAGGTGTCCCTGCCTATGTCAGGAGGTTGGAACTAGATGATCCTTGTGGTCCCTTCTGACCTTACCATTCTATGATTCTATGACTCCTTAATGCACAAAAATATAAAGGAAGGTTCAAAATAAGGAAATAGCTTCATTTTCAGAAATAATTTGTCTACATTTTAACAAAGATGCCTATAATGTACCCCGGTATCACCCTGCAACTCCTGCTTGTGCGCAAATGGAATGTACAAAGTACGGAGACATTGTAATGACAACAACTGAAATCCACTTATGTGCCTTAAAAGATGGCAACAATTGACAGGAAAGGACAATGAAGAGCTTACAGAGGAAAAAATCAAAGCAGTTCCTTTTCCTTTGTGATGAAAATATGGAAATGCTCAAGGAGAATATGTGAAATATCAGATCCTTAAGTGAAAACGACACAGACCTTAATGGTGTCTTCCTGCTCACATGAAACATCAAGAATATTTTAAAGACTCAGTCCTTTAACCAAGAGAAATCAGCACATTTTAACAAGTTTAGGTCCCAAGAGCTTCACACTCGTTAAGTGTCCAGATCCAAAGTACATCAGTGAACAGAAACCCTCCAAAGGGTTCAGCTGGCAACACACCCTCCTCTGTGTACGTATTTCAACTCATACCAATTTTGACACCTCAATATTAGGAGGCAGAGAAATCACCTGAAGGGTTTCTGATAAAGCAGAGCCTTGAACTCAAGCCACCTATATAGAATCATAGAATTGTGAGGGCTGGAAGGCATCCCAAGGATCATCCAGCTCCAACCTCCTTGCCATTGGCAGCAACACCTCACACTAGATCATGCTAGAGCCCCATTCAGCCTGGCCTTAAAAACTTCCAAGAGTGGGGCTTCTCCCACCTCCCTGGGCAACCTGTTCCAATGTCTCACCACCCTCATGGTGAAAAACTTCTTCCTAACATCCAATCTGAATCTACCCACTTCTAGTTTTGCTCCATTCCCCCTGTTTTATCACTACCTGACATCCTAAAATGTCCCTCGCCAACTTTCCTGTAGGCCCCCTTCAGATGCTGCAAGGCCACAATAAGATCTCCTCAGAGCCATCTCCTCTCCAGACTGAACAGCCCCAACTGTCTCAGACTGCCTTCACAGGAGAAGTGCTAAAGCCCTCTGATAATCCTTGTGGTCCTTCTCTGGACATGCTCCAGCATGACCATATCCTTCTTATAATAAGGGCTCCAGAACTGGATGCAATACTTAGGATGAGGTCTCACCACATACAAGGACTGATCACTTGATTATCTTTCCTCTTGCACTGATTATACTTTACAATGAATCAAGAAAAATCTCACCCCAATAGACAATATTGATGTAGAAAGTCCACTGCACAATGGGATTATAACTCTGGTAATTTAATTTTGACTATTAGAAGATAATTTGATTTTTCAATAAAGTATTTGGAAAAAAATCCCAAATTGGTAGCTTTTACAGCTGGAGCACATGAGATGCAGTTTTAGAAGAGCTTTATTGTTGTTGTTTCATTATTTTTATCCTCATTTAGTAACTGAATTGTGGATTATTTAAAGTAGTGCTTGGGAAAATCATGCAGAAAATGAACTCCAGCTTGGCACGAAGAAGAGGAAGTGCTAAGCTTCAGAGAAAGAACTGGGAGAACTAACACAGAGAGCTTGGCTAGAGGAACTCAACAAATGATAACCCACAAAGAAAGAGGATTTAATTACAATGGAAGACAGAAAACTCAGAACTAGCTATAGGTGAAATTTAAAAAGGAAAGTACTAGAACGAGCTTCCCAAAAGGGATTTTGGTTGGCAAAATCTCTAGCAAAGGGAGATCTTATATGGTTCAAACTTTAAGAAACGTGCAGCTTCATGATCTGCCCAGGCTCCTGTTCAGTGATAGTGAACAAGACCTAAGGATCAGAACAGTATTTCCTGTCCCTAACTTGGTTGGAAAGATTCATATGTGACTGCCAGTTCAGCCCCACAAACAAATACAGCATTTTCCTTTTTCTTGACAAACATTTCCTTCAGTCCTCAGTCGCAGGTTGTGTCACATCCTCTGTCCTGCAGCACGATGATCTAACCTGTCCCAGATCTGAAATTCTGCTTTCGCTTTTTTATTACAGACAAGGAAAGTCTTTAGTTCTGTGTCTCTCCCCCTTTTTTGAAAACAAGATTGTAACCACCTTCAGATAGCTGTATTTCGGGAACTAATGAAGCAAAACACTTCATTCTTTAATCACCAAGTTTCTCCCTGCTAACCACTTACAGGCATGCTCTGCCATGGCCACCCTGGCCCTGCGCTCCGACACACGTGTGGCTGTGCAGATGGGCAGTTTACTAGCTTACAATATTTGCCTGCAGCTGTGCCATTCAGCAATGATTTCCTGCTTGGGTTTTATACTCCATCCAAAACCGACAATCCTGTGTTTCCCTCAGAGGCTGGCCATGGCATTTATAAGATATATTACCTATAAAATATCCAAGTATTTGGCAGTCTTAAATACTCTGATGCGTAGGAGAGCACAACATGGTAGGAAATGAAAGTAGTGGTAAGAGAGAAAGACAAAGTTTTGCCTGGTTTTTGATGGTTTACTCTTTCTTGGCCAAACTCCTGAAGCTTTCCTCAAATTCTCTGAAGTGCTAGCCACATTCCTTCAGCAAAGGTGGAGTAAATCTTTGGGTCATCCATAAGATGTGACTCAGAAACACACCCTTCTTACTGGAAAAGGAAAACCAGGAAGGTTTCCCTTTGCTTGCTGTTTAAGCAATTTATATGCAACATTAAAGGAATTTGCCTTTGGAAAGTATTAAAAAAACACACAGTAAGGTACTCAGTGAGAAAAATTTGTGATTTTTTTTTTTTTGTGACAGATCTCTCCAATGTGAATATACAAAGTGACAGTGTGAGAATATTATCTGACCGTCAACAGCGAGGGAAACCAAACATCTGCCTGGGACTAGGAAAGGAATTTAAATAAAAAAAGAGGGATAGGACTGAAGACCCTTCATCAAGAGAGAAAAAAAAAAATTAGCAGGAATTTGGAAGAACCAACTAGCCTGTAACCTAGATTGCAGAGAAAACAAACCAAAAAGGTTTCTGGTCTAGTGTGTAAAAAAAGTGCCTATATTAAGAAGAAATAAGTGTAAGTCTGTATATGCTGAAGAAAGCAGTCTTTTTTTATTCTGTTCAGCTTTTAAAACTTGGCATCCCCCTGCTTTCCAAGCTTGTTATTTTCTTTAGCACCAAGAAGTAAGAATGAAATACTCAGTGAGATCAACATAAAGAAAAAAATCTACTACAGTCAGGAGAAAGAAAGAGGAGGGTGGATGGAAAGAGAGGAAGGCACAAAATTTTGGCAGAAATTCAGTTCTAAGCCAACTCAAAGTAACCATGCTCGGACACCTCACAGGAAAATCTGTATGGCAGGGAGGATAAAAATGACCCTGCTATTGAGAAACATTTGCTAAAATAAGCAAGTTTTCATAAATTTCAGACCACTATTTTTTGTTATCTTTGACTTTCTTAATCTTTCATTCCTTAACATTTGATTTTTGAAGTCATACCTGCCCGTTTTCACCTTGACAGAGAGTAGCAGGTTTTCTAATACACCAGCAAATATTGAAAGTGCCCATTAAATTGCTGCTTGTAAAGGAAAGGAGACAACTAATAATCCCTGAAGCACCTTACATGGCTTTAGACCCCTGAGAACAACAAGGAAATGGCAGCAGTTTTGAAAGGGACAGATACTGATCCCATTTTAAGCAAGTATAAAAAGAAGAAATATCTCTGGGATGGAATCTGCCATTCACATAGCAGGTCACAACAAAGAGGGATGTTGGCAAGAGACATTGCATATGTGGGGGAAATTAAGACAACCAGGCAATTGAAATTCATGGTGCACGTGCAAGAAACCGCTGGGAATTCAAGAGCAAATGGAATTTTTAAAAGCAAAAGAACTCCCTGGACAAGTCCATATTAAATGTACCTCTGAGGTCAGAGCACACAGCAGTCACTACATCAGCTACACAGACTGCAGCCTCAGATCTAGGCATTATAAGCTGAGAATATTCATGATTAATTGCATTTAAAATCTACAGCTCTGAGGTACAAAAATGGGCACTTGGTCAGATAACTGTAATTTGAGCACATACTGTTGTCACCAGAGAGACCTAAGTATTGTGCCTTTAGAATTCCTTTAAACCCTGGTCCCTGTGCACTAAGGCATCCTCCCTGGTGTTCCTGGGATTTTTGCATGACAGTATAGGCACAGGTAAGGTTCATGCTAAACAAAAATGTTCACTTGTGAAGAACAATAGGTGAACATATCCCAGATCTTTAAGTTTCATACTTAAACACAGCTAGACAGAATTTTTCAGTGAGTGTTAACCACAAATAAAACCAGAAGAGTCAGTGATATGGAAGAATTAAATTTGTATCTGTGTATTTTATATTATACATTACATAATGTAATGTATAATAACATCCATAATGTATGTTATGGCCCACAGAGGGCCAGTTTTTTCTTGTTGCCGAAGTACAACTGACCCTAGGATCAAGGGAAGTTTACCAAAACTTTAGCAAGAAAATAAGAACAAGGGAGGCAACTGAAACACAAGAAGAGTTTTGGGGAAAAATAACAAATGTTGACCACTTAAAATCAAAATTTAAAAACGTACTTCACAGTTATGCTTCAATGGGCTGTGATTTCTGCCCTTAGACAGAGATACTGTTGGAGACTCTGTCTTTTATATGACACAGAAAACGATGGTTCTGACCAATGCTAGTGAAGGAAAAAATCTTATATAAAATATTTTATAGCAATAGAAAAGTCTATTCATGCCTAGATTTAGATGATCTTGCAAAAATCTAAGTACCAGGAGGTGCTGTTTGGCTTGATCCATAGCAGGAAAGGGAGCATCCACAGCTTTTATTTCCTGCAGCTAGCTTTCACCAGCTTCAGACACCACAAACACAACTGTCAGTTCCATTTACCGGCTGTCATTCATTTTCATTTTCCATGTTTAATGTTAAATACCATAAAATAGTATTAATGAGTATTAGCATTTTAATATCCTCCCCGTTTTATTAATCTGTGATGAAGCATGAAATCTACCATTGCTGTCAGCACCCACCTGTGAAATCTGCTGTTACTCTTCATGGGCTGGTTGCAGGGGGTCTCCCTTGCTATCATTATTAGCACAATCAGCTACATCTACAGGTGCAAACAGTGTTTGTGATTCTCCACTACAAACAAGCACATTATTAGCCCTTGTATAACCTACTTGAGGGATTTGTTTTGTTTTGTTTTGTTTTTTTTTGAGATGTTAGCTCTTGCACAACTATACAAGCATAGTGGCTTGGGTTCTGATCTTAACTCCGTGGCTTTCAACAGAGATTCTTCAGATCACATCAAAAGAAGAACATGAATCTGTATTTCAGACTGGTGCTCATAATTAACGTTAGAAATGTATATATAAATACAACTAAACAAATCCTAAGGCACTTACAGTTTTGGCTGAAAAGAAGTTGCATGTTTATGCAGAACAATACAGATGTAAGAGAAAGAGAGGGAGTTAGAGAAAGAAAAAAAAAGGGTGTGTTGGAAGAAAGAGAAAAGTTAATTCTGAACCCTGTAGGTACATAGTTCATGGTTCTCATCGCTTAAAGGATAAAGCCAAATAACATTTAAAAATTCCATGTAAGCTGGGAGCTCTCTTGTTGAATCTCAACGTTATTTTCTCCTGATCCTTTGATGGAGATTAAAAATTTCCATGTGAATACAAAGAAAGAAACAACAGTTACTCTGAGATTTTTTCCCCAAGCATTTAATGCTCCAAACTAGAGCAGCCAGCCACCATTCCCATCTCCTCCCCCCTCCTTAAAGAAAAAAAAAGTCAACTCACTTTGAAGAAAAGACAAAACAGGGTCAGGGCAAGGGGGATTAGGGAAATGATATTTATATCATGGACCAAATTAAAATGTCAATGCAAGAGGCAGGCAAACAGCCCTTGCCACATACATACACCAGGCATGTTTCCTCAAGGAAACAGGAAAGAGATTTGAAAAGAGTTAATGCAGTCCTGAGTTAATACCACCTGCCTCAGACTCAACACCACTTAAAAGACAGTGTTTGGGTCCATTTCCCACAATGCGGTTTTAACAAGCACAATGGAAAAAGCAATTACAGGCCTTTCCCCTTCTTCTCACTGATTCACTGCTAAAAACGTTGGAATTTCTGAGACATGCTAAGAATGTGGAGAAAGCAGAGAATGGCTACATACAAAAGGGAAAAATATCAAATGATAAACTTATAGGGTGTGCCACACCCCTGCGAAAGGCTAATTCTGTCCTTGCATCTCACAATAATCTTTCAGCCTTTGTTTGGTGTATCCAAGACCAATTATAACGAAGGAAAATTCCAAAGTAACCAGGCAAGCCAATAAACTACCAGGCAATTACTTGTGCCTAACTCAATAACCTGCAACACTAATCATAGCATCAAACAGATGTTAGTTCTTGCTACCTTCTATTTGTCCTGTCCTAGTCTCAAAATTGCCATCCCAAAAAAAATAGTAAATGTTCTTCTTATCCTCCCAATTTCATATTAATTATTTATTTGTCAGTGCCTGTTATTATTTTTGGAGTTAAAAGCCCAGGGAGAAAGCAAGGAAATTTTGAGAAACGTTCTACTAGAAGGTAATTTCACATGACTGAACTTGTGCTTCATTTATCTTTCTGTAGTGTTTTCTAACCATAAACTTCAAGTCTGACAGCAGCTTACTCCAAATGTTCATTAAGAGCGTGCGTGACAGTATTTCAAAAGCCAAGATTGTGCAAGCCAGGGTAACTGCACAGCTTTACTTTGCAGGGTCGAGCTTAGGGATGGCTTCCCAAGTGTGCAGGATGACCACAGAAATCCCTGCATTCTGCACCATGGAGGGAAAGCTGAAGACAATATGCAAGCAACGATCACAGACACCATAACACAGAGAAGATTCAGATCAAAGTATGGAAGAGATGGTATGGATGAAAACCACATAAAAAGCTGTTCTCAAGTTCCACCAAGTCTGGATGCACTTAAAGGAGCAGCGATCTAACTTCCATTTCTGCCAAAAACCCCTTTGGGAAACAAGACAGCTTTCTGAAAAATTGACCACAGAAATGAAAACTCCTCAATTACATGCTCCAGCCCTTTGAAAACGTGCATGCACTCAGCTTAGGTCATCTAAGTAACCTTAGTTCTGCCCACTTGCCAAACAGCCAGGAACACCCCACAGCTTCCAGCTAATACAGCTTTTGCATGGGAATGCCAGCAAGTTTGGACATTTTTAGAACTCCTCTCTGACCAAAAAGTCTCTGAGGCTGTCAGAGGCCACCCAGGGTGTTTGGCAGGTTATACATGCTGCTGAGGAATGGATCTCATTCATACCCAGACAGCATCCCATTCTTCTAAAACAAGCGCACCTGCACCAAACGCGATTCCTTGCCAGAACTCATCTCTCCCCATTCTCTCCCACCTCCGCCTTTGCAGCCATCTGTCTGAGTTACTAACTTTTTTCTAAATGCCTTTAAAATTAGGTTCCTTTTCTGAAAAGCACACTGAACAGAGGCATTCTGACAATGTGCCTAAACAAACACACTCATAGGATGCGTTTAAGAAAGTTAAAATCTATCTGTAAAGCTGATGAACTACTTAAACTTAAGATGCCCAAATATCTATTTCTATAGATTTAAATGCTTCAGATGTCTGTATACAACGTGTCAAAGAATGTAGACATGGTTGCAGCTTCACATGGGTAAGCTCCTTCACCCCACTCCATTAAGACTATATTAAAGGCACTGAAGATGTCTGTATCACTTTGCTGTTTCTCCATGCAGATACTGGGGAGATTGAAACTGGATGTTAGGAGGAAGTTCTTTACAGTGAGGGTGGTGAGACACTGGCACAGGTTGCCCAGGGAGGTTGTGGCTGCTCCCTCCCTGGAGGGGTTCAAGGCTAGGTTGGACAAGGCCTTGAGTGAGCTGTTCTAGTGGGAGGGGTCTCTGTCTATGGCAGAGAGTTGGCACTAGATGATCTTTGAGGTCATTTCCAACCTTACCATTCTATGATTCTATGATTCTGCTTTGTTCAGTGGTCTGCAACCAAATGGACCCATACATGGTTTGACTTAACAACATGCTCCTTCTTTCAGCAGTCCGGAAGATAAACTGGAACCTCTGGTGTGTGTTTCAGTCCTGCTTCCATCTCTACAAGTCTCATTTCTACACTCTCCTTCCTAGCAATAATTCTACCTTAAATTAATTCCTATCCTCACTGTTGATCACAAATCCTTGCTCCATTCCTCTCTGTAGGACAACACTTCTGTTCTCTCTACTGTAGCATTTACAACATCATCTTGCAGCCTGTGAGCAGACTAAATTTTTGTTTGGTTGGTTTTTGGGTCACTTTATCCTTTCTTAACGAGCTTTAAGATGAAGCCTTTTT
The DNA here is from genome assembly GCA_013399775.1 of Semnornis frantzii. Taxonomy (NCBI): domain Eukaryota; kingdom Metazoa; phylum Chordata; class Aves; order Piciformes; family Ramphastidae; genus Semnornis; species Semnornis frantzii. The sequence goes on along the minus strand of VWYK01063636.1, from coordinate 12,272 downwards.
GCCAATGAATCCTATCTCCATTTCTTTATGAGCCCACTTATATTACTAATGTTCTTTCCAGGTGGAATTAATCTGGAAAAGTTTGGTGTAAAATGCTGTGTGTGCTACAGCTCATCTCTGTACTTCCGATTTAGGGAAATGTCACTCCTCCTCCCCATTCAGGTCTTTGACTTCTTCAAAACCAGGAACTGAACTAGACAGCACTCAGCATTTCCTATAGAATGCTCTGCATCTGTTTAAGGTGTTAGAACTCCTCTGCTCTAAGACTAAGATCATCCCTTATTTCATACTCTAGCTACTTATCACATTCAGAATGAAGCTCAGAAATACTGTTATTGATTGACTGATGATTCACTGACTTAATGAAGGTATCTCTTAGCAATTCTATTCAGGCATGTGAGCCCTATCATCATCATCATCATCATTTATTCCCCCTTCTATATGCAGCAAGTTAAGTCTCCCATCATGATAATTCAATGAAATAGTGAAGAGAGGAACAATGTTACAGACATCTTTATTACTGATCATATTTCATTTGGCTGGCTAAGGCACAGTGAAATTTGACATTGAACTAACATCTATAATACAAAACCCCCTGAACTAGCATCTATAATACAAAAACTATGAAAAATGGAGTATCAGGGAAACAAACACTGTTTTCTCTCTTTTCCAGAAATTGAACTCATGAGTAAAAGGGGACACAGAATTTCAGAATCCTAGAATCAACCAGGTTGGAGGAGACCTCCAAGATCATCCAGTCCAACCTATCACCCAGCCCTAGCCAATCAACTAGCCCATGGCACTAAGTGCCTCATCCAGTCTTGTCTTGAACACCTCCAGGGACGGCGACTCCACCACCTCCCTGGGCAGCCCAATCCAATGCCAATCACTCTCTCTGTGAAGAACTTCCTGCTACAACCTCCTTTCAGGTAGTTGTAGACAGCAATGATGTCACCCCTGAGTCTCCTCTTCTCCAGGTTAAACAACTCCAGCTCCCTCAGCCTCTCCTCATAGGGCTGTGCTCCAGGCCCCTCACCAGCTTTGTTGCCCTTCTCTGGACATGTTCCAGGACCTCAACATCTCTCTTGAACTGAGGGGCCCAGAACTGGACACAGGACTCAAGGTGTGGTCTGACCAGTGCTGAGTACAGGGGAAGAATAACCTCCCTTGTCCTACTGGCCACACTGCTGGCTCATGTTCAGTCTACTATCTACCGCCACTCCCAGGTCCCTTTCTGTCTGGCTGCTCTCCAGCCACTCTGTCCCCAGCCTGTAGCACTGATTGGGGTTGTTATGGCCAAAGTGTAGAACCCTGCACTTAGTCTTGTTAAATCTCATCCCACTGTCCTCTGCCCACCCATCCAGCTTGTCCAGGTCCCTCTGCAGAGCCCTCCTACTCTACAACAGATCCACACCTGCTCCTAACAGATCAGTCTGACTGAGGTGGTGTGCAAGAGGAGAGATTAGAAGCAAACCAGAGAGGGGAAGAAAGAAAAGAATAATCTTGAAAATTGAAAATTTTTGCAAGCTGTATAATCCAATCAGTTGGACAGGAAATACTGGAAAATTATGTTTTTCGCTGTGAAAGAAATATACCATGATATCACGTGAGGATTGTATTCTCACAGGAAGATGCCCAGCAAGGTAAGATAACAATTTAATCTCAAGTATTATCTTACATATGAGTAGTAAGAAGTGGAAGAAAATTCACTGTACCAATGAAAAGATCATTTAGGATGATACTGTCCAAGCAGCAATGGCTTGAGAGAAGAAAAAGTGCACAGAGATGAATAAAAGAACAACCATTCCTCCTTGGTTCAAAATCTGCATCTTGCATGAAGACCTATGTCAATTTGACTGAAGGCTACGCAGGGAAGCTGCAACTGCAAGAAACAGCAGGAAAAATAGTTTATAATTTTTAGTGTTTATTATCAGATCCAAGCAAGCCCAGCTGAGGCCACCAAGAGGGCCAGGGGCACATGACACAGAACCTGAACCTGGGGGACATGGGTTTGTTCAGCCTGGAGAAGGCTGCAAGAGGATCTGATTACAGTTTTCCACTATCAAACCCCATGTGATACAGCCAGACTTTTCCCAGGAAGTGCACACTAAAATGGCAAGAGACAACAGACACAACTGCAACAAAGGAAATTCCAGTTGGGACAGAAAGAAAACAACTTTTCAGTGAGTGGTACAATCCTGAGACAAGGCCCAGCCTCCATCCCTGGAGACTTTCAAAACTCACCTGTGAAAAAAAACAAAACAAAACCCAACCTTAAAAACACAGAAGTTAGACTTACTTGAGCAGGAGGTTGGACTAGAGGTCATTCCCCACCTAAATTTTCCTGTGATTCTACAATATTTGAATGACCTTCCTCATGGTCTCCCTAAGTTCGCTTTTCATAGAGAATCCAAAGTGTTATTATCTGATGCTGTAAATCACAGTTTGAGGATGACATTTAAAAGTTTTAACATTTTCTTTAGGAAAAAAAATCACCAGGAGCTGTTTGCACACACAGAACACTGTGCTGTGACCAAGCATGCTTTGCGTGTCTCAGGCACATGGCCACCACGTCATATCATGGTCTCACTTGAAAGATTTGCAGTTCTTCATGAAGATAATCAGCTCCAATTCAGCACACTCAAAGACATGTCTGGTTCCAAGTAGTCAGCTAACAGGAAGAGGAATTGCATTTATTACAAAAGTGATTTGCTGAAAATCACAATTTGTTTAAATTCAGTTTGCATCATTGAGTTTTTTCCCCCCTGAGGTTTCAGAGTCAGCTTGATTGGTACCATGGAAAGATAACAGCAACAATACTCTGGAGTAGGAGGACGTCAATAAAATTCAAGTCTTGGCATTTCTCGTAGGGCGCAGAGAAAGCTCCAACAGCTGGATTTGTTTGACAAGGAAAGGAAATGGGAAAGACAAATTGCCATTTCACATTCTAATAGATTAAATACACTAAAGAGAAGCTTGGGTTTGGTTGTTAGCTGGTTGGTTGGGGTTTTTTTTTTTCCCCTCTCTTGTTTGGAAAGCTACAATCTATTTGCCCTGTCTTCATACAGTATACTTCCTGTAGAAGCTATTTGTTTATTTACCCATTTTAATCACAAGGAAAGTATTCATTATAAAATCTCTCTTTACAGCAAAGGAGAAACCTTCCAGCCACACGGCTGACACATGTTAACTCACAGGTATTCACAGAGCAGGTTCTGTTTTAAGCCATCTTTCAGGCAGCCACACAAAGACCACCAAAGCTGGGTGTTCAGCTCTGCCAGACCTCCCCCAGCCAGCAGCCCTTGCCAGGAAACACAGGTGACAGCCTGAATGATAAAAAGGCATTTAGAGGGGAAAAAGAAAAAATGCACTGGTTTAGTCTGGGCAGCACCTTAATATAAACCTGCAGGGGCCTTTGTGTACAGCATAGCACACAGCCATCCAAGCAGGAGCTTCAGAGCCAGTCACTCACATCTCCACTTTTCAAAGATCTCACACTGCCCCTGCCATTTACTGGGAAAGAGAAGGGTAGCTCCACTGCAGCTCTTCTCAGGGCCACAGTTCTCAGAACACATCACTGAGACAGTAAACCTTCCTTTCCCCCTCCAAGTGTTGGCTTAGCTGAGGCTTTCTGGACACAGCAGAGAAAGAGCAGCTTGCTCTGGGATTGCAGCTGAAGCAGTCTGGAAAGTCAGAGCGCTATGACCTCACACAATTTGCTCTTATTTATTTCAGCAGTTCAAAAAAACCCCCAATGTTTAACTTTGCAAACAAATCATACTGACTTTGGCTATAAAGCTTAGCTGCAAATTTACTTATTTCAGAGAAGAGTTTCCTTACTGGCGAATTCTGGCAGGCAGCTCTCCAGTGCTGGAAGAACTGGAGAAGAGCTGATTTGTTTCCTTAGCTCCAGTTCAGCCTCTCATGGGGTGCACCCTGAGAGGAGGGCTCCCTGGGGAAAGTGGATTTCCTTGGTGGCAAGCAAGATGTGAGCACTCAGCACTCCCAGGACAAGGCACTGCAAATGCTTACTCAGACCTTTGAAAGTGGCCACAGCGCTGCCGTTTATCGTTCTTGCCTCTCCGGTACCACACAGCATTCCTCCTGGCCACAAACAGAGCTGTCTCCTCCCCAGGTGACTGTGCAAGGGAAGCAGTGGCTTTTTCCACACCCAACAGTTCCAAAGTGCTTGATTCAGGACAAAATGGGGAATTGCAAAATACCCATAAAAATTTAACCTTGCTTTTTAGGAAGAATGGGTGGTAGGGAAGTGCCCCACCACAGAAGTATGTGAAATATTCTAATGCGTAAAGGGAAGATGTGTGCTGTCAACTTTGTTTATGACACATGGATGTTGTTTTTTGAAACGAAGTCCAAAGATCTCCTCATGTTAGAAAATGCAGCTGCCACTCTGGTGAATAAAAGAGAAGCCATAATCTCTGAACAAAGCCACGGCAGCATCATAAAAACTGAGGTAACTAACTTTCAGAGGTGGTACAGTTGGGGTTCCTATAGATAAACTGCCTTGCATTTCCTATTATAAGTTTCTCTATCTCTAAACTTTGCCAAATTTTAACTATTTCAGCTGAAATCACCCATGCCAGGTGCTTGCTTCAAGCTGATTTTTTTTTTCCCCTGATAGCTTCATTGAAAATGTTTCAGCTGTTTTCAAGAATAAGGCTATGGAAAAACTCTTTTGTTTTGACCATGTTAAAAATATTTCAGCTGCCTCACTGAGAAGTTCTTGCACTTTCAGGCTTGCAATTTGGCACAGGGTTGTCTTTTCCTCAGGGTGTTACATTTGTAAACATAAAAAGTGCCCATACTACATTAAGCTAAGTCTGAAAAAAATAGTTTGCATATGCTTGGAAGAGGCCTGTTCTGCAGCTTAATTTTTTCAGTCCTTCTACATTAGGCATGTTCCATTCTCTCTCTTTCTGTGAAGTAACTGAACTGATCATGTAGTGCACTCCACAGAGTGAGAGTATGCTGCAGGCCAAGGTTAGGAAGGCTGAGCTGGGTATCTTTGAAGTTTACAGCATCTCATCTTCTGGTGGCTGGCTTGATAGGTGATTAATCTACGCTGCTAACAGCTACTGCATGAACAAGAGCCACAGTAGCCCCACTGATTACTTCTAAAAGTGGCATATATATAAATATATACACACAGAGAAGAACATCAGGGTAAGTTTGGGCACTCAAATTAAGAAAAACCAGACCTATGTGGCTCAGATAACCTTAATGAAGATGTCATGTGTACAGATTAAGACATAATCCTTAAAACCACACTCATCTACTTTTCCTCTCTCCCCAGCCTCAATCTCTTCTTCACCCAATGCAAAGATGGACTATGCCCTGGGCATCAATCAAGATTGTGTAATGAGGCAGAAGAATGCCTGCTTCATTTGTTAGAACATGTGTGTTGAATGTACTAGGCAGAGGGCTGTAAGAGGAGAAAAGAACTGCTAATATTAAAGCACATTAATGATGCCTCCAAAACTGATTTAAAAAATAATTTTGTTTACAGGTCTGTCAGAGGATTTTACAGATGCTGCTGAAGATATAACAATTTCTGCAGGTTGCAACTCATCATGTGACTTTGATTTGCCAAGTGGCACCCTGTGACAGTTCTCGTCAATGGAAAAGATTATTTTAACCTAAAGAGCTCTCTGTATAACATCAAGGGCTGAAAAATGGCACATTTAAGAGGAGGATGTTTCAAATCAGGTCTGTGCTTTAGTTTTCCTCTTTTAGAATGAAGCAAGACTGCAGGTTCACTAATAGGGCTATTCAAAAGACAGCTAATGAGGCGTGTACAAAGTACGATGGTATCAGTGATGAGCACCAAGAATCCAAAAGGAAAGTATTTATCTTCAGAACAGGGTTTAAACAGTAAGCATTAAGTACAGCTGGTGCCCTTCACCTGAACTACAGAAGTTACATACAACATTGAACAGTATCCCCTTCAGTGCATGTCTCAGTTAATGAATGAAGCAATGGTTACAGAGGGAGGGGAAAAAAAGGTACAGTCATGTAACTGGAGACTCAACTACAGTATGGGGCACATACAGAAGCAAAAGATGACATAGAGAGACTCACAATATGGCACTTCCTAACTGCCAGGTTTGCAAAGTCAATGCAGCTTGTTGTGTGCCCAACCTGTAACTAAGGTTGGACTAACACTTTTGTGATAAGCTCTGCCCTGATGAAATTTGGTAAAAGTAATTTTTAGAAGATAACTTAGCAATTAGGACTACACACTGCTTTGTTTTTGTCTGCCTTAATTTGGCTTCAGATTTTCTGTTCTACCTCAATGAGAGATGAAAATGGCAGCCTCTCTATGTCTACAGGCTTAAACTGTGAGCAAGATGAAATCCTTACAAACTATCAGAACCTACACAACTGACTGTGAGCACAATGCCACTCATGCATACTTAAATAAATGCATATTAATATGCTTTTAAGCATATACACAGGATATATAGAGAGACATCTTTCCAGGTTGGGAACTACAGGGTTAAAAAGATCCTCTAGGAACTAGAAAATTGTTCTTCAATCCCATAATTCTGCTATTTCTTCATAAAAACTCACTACAAGACCAGCTCGTTCTCCTTTTCTCCTCCTCCAGCCTTGTGTTGGGTGGGAGCTGCTTTTATCAGCACAAACATGTAAAGAGCAGGCCTGTTTTGGGGCTTCCAGAGGTTTGTGTTTAGGCCTATGGATGGGAGAAGTGTTGTGGGGGGAGGACTGGAGCACTGGGAATTGTAGATTTAGTTTTGGGTTGGGGGAAAACTCAAGGGGGTCGCCATGAATGTTCTATCTGCTTTGTAATTTCTGTCTGTATCTCTCCAAATATTATTCTGTTTTCTCTCCAATTCATTTGAGAGCTTCATTTCTGTGGGCTCTTTTTAAAACTCATGACAGGCACATACAGAAGCAAAAGGTGGCATAGGGAGACTCACAACATGGCACTTTCTAACTGCTAGGTTTGCAAAGTTAATGCAGCTTGTGCACCCAACCTGTAACTACAGTTGGACTAACACATTTGTGATAAGCTCTGCCCTGGTGAAATTTGGTAAAAGTCATTTTTAGAAGATAACTTAGCAAGTAGGACTACACACTGCTTTGTTTTCATCTGACTTAATCTGGTTTCAGATTTTCTGTTCTACCTCAATGAGGGACGAAAATGGCAGCATCTCTATGTCTACAGGTTTAAGCTGTGAGCAAGGTGAAATCCTTACAAGTATCATCAGAACCTGCACAACTGACTGTGAGCACAATGCCACTCGTGCATACTTTCATAAATGCATATTACATATGCTTTTAAGCATATACACAGGATAGATAGAGAGACATAGAATCATAGAATGGTAAGGTTGGAAGGGATCTCAAGGATCATTTAGTTCCAACCCCCTGTCACAGGCAGGGACAAAGGATATATAGAGAGACACAGATCTTCAACACAAATTTCCAAAGCAAATTTGGATTTTTCATGTTAAAATTTTACAGGGGAAGGAGTTGCTTTGTATTTATCTCCCAATTCTCTTTCCCCCAAATCTGGTATCTTATTTCACCAGGTTTGAACTTTAGAAATATTCTGGAAAAACAGAATACAAACTACCATGAATCTTCATTTTGATCCTGTTTCTTCTGATAGTCAATCTGCTGGAATTGTTAGCAAGCAAACTGTCAGCACACAGTAAAGAAATATCAGTGCATGCCTGTGCAACATGCCAAGCTCACAAAGCACAGGCCTAGACCCTGCCCTCCACTACAGATGAAGTTCACAGGGGAAAGGGAATAAGGACTCTTTTTTTCCATCTGCCCTGAATGCAGCAGCGAGGCAGGATTCCAACCTAGCACTCAGGAGAGTGCCAAAAAAGGGACTGGCTACTGTGCTGGCTGCCACCCCAGGGCCCCAGGGGTGTGAGGCCCGCCAGCTGTGGGGTGGAGCCGTGCCCCCAGCCAGCTACAGCCTCTGCTTCTGTCTATCCTGCTGGCTCAGCTCATGCAATGATCCTTTTAAGAAAAGCAATATTGTGTAGTTCATCATGAGGTGCAGGTGTTCGCCTTCAACTATCCCTGTCCTGTGCTGGCAGAGCAGCTCTGGCAACACACATGGCCTCTGCTTGCCTGTCTTCTCCATGCCACAAAGCACAGCACCTGTAACATCCTCAGGTGAGCTCTATTCTAAAAGAGGAAATGTTTAGGAAAGAAAAGCTTTTGTCTGGACACAGACTTAAAACAAACCCCAGTGCAAAGATGTGATACAATTCAGCAGGTATCTGCCAAACCAAGACCATCCACAGCAACTCTAACTTGGGTGATGCTAGAAGGAACCTGGGGAAGAATCGAAGATCTCTGCAGAAAAAAAAAGACCCCAGGGACAGTTGTAATCAGCAGAAAATTCAGCCCAAACAAGCTGCTGCTTTTTCACATTGAGGTCACAGTCTCTGTTCAGACATGATAAATGCAGTTTATGAGTATAGTCTGTGACCCATTAGGAACCTAATGAAAACAGAGGCAGAAGTCACCAGCACGAGGTATCTACTCTGGATGCAGAGATGAAGATGTCCATTCCAGGGTAGAACTCTGAGTGCTCCTGCTGGCATGTACAGGTCAGTACACTGGACCTGATAAAGATGCACTCACATAATCAACCTGCCCCAGTAATGCAGGAGTGTAGAGAGAAGGAATCAATTCCAATTGAAGGGAGTAACAAACTACTAGGAGCAAGACCTTCAGCTGTTCCCCAAGCCACTGAGGAACCATGTTTGGCCTTGGTAGATTGATTCAGAGAGGGTAGGACTGTTGCACTCTCGACAGCTCAATTTCACTGCAACCCAGTGCTGACCTAGTCAATGAAAGATAGATGGAGATGGACATTTTAACAGCCAAAATGAAAATTTTCCTCCTAGGAGAGGGAAAAGAAAGCAGTATCATTCCCCCAAAACAGATTCCTCAGATTTAAACAAGGGGCATGATTTATCATAGAATCATAGAATGGTAAGGTTGGAAGGGACCTCAAGGATCATCCAGTCCCACCCCTCGGCCATAGGCAGGGCCACCTCCCACTAGTACAGCTCACTCAAGGCCTTGTCCAACCTGGCCTTGAATACCTCCAGGGAGGGAGCAGCCACAACCTCCCTGGGCAACCTGTGCCAGTGTCTCACCACCCTCACTGCAAAGAACTTACCCCTAACATCCAGTCTAAATCTCCCCTCTGTCAGTTCAAACCCATTGCCCCTTGTCCTGTCATTACAAGACCTTGTCAATAGTCCCTCCTCAGCCTTCCTGTAGGCCCCTTTCAGATACTGGAAGGCTACTATAAGGTCCCCTCGAAGCCTTCTCCAGGCTGCAGAGCCCCAACTCTCTCAGCCTGTCCTCACAGGAGAGCTGCTGCAGCCCTCTGAGCATCTTCGTGGCCCTCCTCTGGACCCGCTCCAATAGTTCCATGTCCTTCCTGTGCTGGGGGCTCCAGAACTGCACACAGGACTGTACACAGTGTTCCTATCCTCCTCCCTGAAATACGTATTTCAAGGGGTTCTAATAAACTGATCTTTTATTCAAAGGCACCACTAATCTTTGCTTTTAAAGGTCAGGAATTCGTTTGGTTTGCTATAGTGCAATAACACTTCAGGTAGAACAATCTACTATGCAGTCTTTTAAAAATAGTTCATAAAAGTGTATTGAAAGACTACAAACTGAGTTGCAGACTACCAAACAGCATTTGGACCTCTCCCATTGTAGATTCTTACTGCTGCCAAACAAGCACTGATTATACTCCAAACAATCTCACCCAAGAGAGGAAACAAGTGCATAGGAAAATTCAGAGAGCTGTCTAGTACCACAAAGCAAAACAGAGGCTGAGCTGATGAAGTTGTGATACCAAGATTTTATCATTTTGGAGCTGAACAATAAATTCAGCCTTTTCCCAGAAGCGTCATGTAACAAAGTTGTCCCAAATCCTAAAGCAAGATTCACATACTTGAACAAAGGTTTAGCCATTTCACATTCTTTTTTACCCCCATTTTCATATTAGTTGCTAGTAATTACATGACATTAATCCAATTAAAAGGGAGGAATGCAATTTACCCTTACAGGTGCAATACAAACTACTTTCACTTGGGGAGAGCTTTTTCTTGCCACATCTTTGCAGCAAAGATGGGACACTTCAATGGACTTTTATCTCATTTCAAGCAACTGATTGCACATACACAACCACATCAGCTTTCATGTAATTATTTGACCTGGGAGTAATCATAATTTTCTTCTGTAGAAGAGTGAGCTACAGCTAGTTGTAGGACCTGAGATTTTTACTGCTGGGCAGGATCTTTTGTGCTGTTGCATGTCAAAATAAAATTTGGAAAAAAAAAAAAAAAAAAAGAAGAAAAGTAAATGCTTTGCTGAGCTACAAACAATGAAAGAAAAAAGGTGTTCTGCCTGCCATCAAACCATGCTGTTAAAATATTAACACAATGTAAATATTGTAATATTGAGGAAGTACACTGTGTCAGCACTTCCTGGCACCGTACAAGAGCTTCACTGTTCACTTCAGTCCCTGCTGTTAGTTTTAAACACACACAACTTAAACAAGGCATCTGAGCTTCTCCAGTCCTGATACGGAACTGCAGAGAGGCAAAATCTTACTGTAGATTCTCTCTACACTGAAAAACAAAGTATTAAAAAGAATTCTTAAACCCAAACAATTATGTAGATGTCAGGACTTCTGAGGCAAAAATATTTCACAGGGTCTTTAAGAAGTCCTGGTGTACTGCTGCCAAACATGGAAAGATCTTTTGGTATGCACTGTCCTCCCCTACCTCAGAGAAGAAAAACGATTTGCAAATGCCCACCAATGCCAGGAGCCTGAAAGCCCAACATTATTCCACACAGTAAAAGTCCCATTCCCCAGTTACAGTACAAGTGACTGACTCTCAGTAATTAGCTGAATAAGCAGCATGTGTGTCATCAAGAGAATAAAGCAGCTACCTGGCCACTCGTATGCCAGATGCTGCTGTTGAATCTTTGGAATGCTATCCAGCTGCTGTAATTAAGTATTTGTTGTGGAGGTGTCACAGACAAGAAGTACAGCTTCATAAAATAATGAAGACAGAAAATGATCTCTCTATGGAAGAAAAAAAAAACAGCTGGTCATACTTGCAAAGAGGCAGACTTGTTCTGGGGCAGCCTGGGAGCACCTGGAAGAATTTACTCTGTGGATTTTACTCTGCTGGTTAATATGAGGTAAAATCCTGTTGCTGACAAAGCCAAAGATCTCACTAGTCTCAATGGAAAGAGCATAAAGCCTTGAGATCTGAAGTTACCACCATTTGTGCTTTGAGGTGTCACTGTGTCACACATGCCCTGTGGCGTGTTTGACCCAGGCTGTTCTTGTCCCACAAATCTAATGATCTAAATTTAAACCAGCATGAAATACCAGTGAAAAAAACAACTGAGGGTGTGAAACGTTTAATGTTTCAGAATTGTCTCATCCCAGCAAAACTGGATGGCTAGGATTTCAAGAAATGAGTTCTATGTGCTGTATAATCACAAAAGAAAGATACAAAACTACTACAGGAAATACGAGGATGTCCAAACTGCCATTTGCTTTCTAAAATACACTGAATAAATGGCTTATTCCAGTTTTAAATCACTTGCTACTCCTGAAGCTTTCTCACTTTTCAGACATTCTCCCACACACAAATGGTAACAAAAATGACTTGTACAATACCCCCACGTGCCAGTCACAGTATTGGATAAGCTTTATTCTTATGTATGGCAAGAAACTGCCCTGGGGGTTAACACAGATTTTCCACTTTTTTAAACTCACTCACAGAACCTTATTCTGGAAGAGCTTCTTCAATCATGTATCCAGCTGCATCACCAGATTTGTATACAGTCAAGACTGCCACACACAAATCTCCCGTATGTTTTTTCACATGTCAGTTTATGTGCTAAGGAAAAGCACTATGAACACAACACTTAAGTCAGCTGCTTTATCTTTCTTCTTAAAAGGAGAGGAAAAACTCCCGAGAACTCGGGGAGCAGTCACTGTATGTAAAGGGCATGAGAGCACTATGGAAAATCTAGGAACAGGACATCATTCCAAAACTCTTCTACTTACTGTGAGGTGGGGGTGGGGTTCATTTGTTTGTTTTTTAAGTATAAACACGTTTTGGTTTTGTTTTTTTTGGTGGTCTTTTTCATGAAATATTATAGCTAAGTTCCTTCTCCGCTTCCATAAAAGGATGTTTGTCTTACTCTCAGTG
>VWYK01063633.1:31174-53663 GCA_013399775.1 Semnornis frantzii | reverse complement strand
TAAACCTCCCTGATCTTCCCACATTCTCCTGCACAGCTTCTGGTCAGACAGGAAGCTGATGATGTGCCCTATCTACCCTTCACAACTCCTTGCATGCCCCAGGGAGGCATCTGCAAGCAGAGAGTAGTCTCAAACAGCTGAGGATGGGGAAGTCTCCCTGCAGTATTTCTTCTGTTACTCCTAGAATACCACATCCTTCCTTTGAGCAACACCCCCGATGCTCCTCTCCAGCTCAGCCACCTCAGTCTCCTGTGGCTTTTCTCCAGTTGTATTGTACCTAGGTATTTGAGGGGAAATTCAAAGCTTTGAGAGAGGTTTTCATTCCCTTCTGCTCTGCCCTGATGAGTCTGCACCTGGAGCATCATGTCCAGTTCCGGGCTTTCCAGTTCAAAAAACTGCTGGAGAGGATCCAATGGAGGGCCACAAAGATAATTAGAGGACTGGACCATCTCTTTTACTAGGAGAGGCTGAGAGACCTGGGGATCTTCAGCCTGCAAAAGAGCAGACTGAGAAGGGATCTTATTTTAAAAATATAGATATCTAAAGGGTGGAGGTCACAAGGATGAGGATGGGCTCTTTGCAGTGGCAGCCACTAACAGGACAGTGGGAAACAGGTACAAACTAGAGCACACTTGAACTTAAGGAGAAACTGCTTTACTTTCAGGGTGATGGAGGACTGGAACAGACTGGCCAGAAAGGCTGTGGAGTTCTCTTCTCTGGAGACTTTCAAATCCCACCTAGATGTTTTCCTGTGCAACCTGGTCTAGGTGAACCTGCATTAGCAGGGACATTGGACTAGATATTTCCAGAAGTCTCTTTCAATCCCTGCAATCATGTGATTCTATGATTTTTTTTTCTCAGAGTTGGGTGAATTGCAGCAGCCCCACTGAGGAACATGGCAGTATGGTGACCTTTTTGTTGCTCTATGTAGGTGCTGGAGACAGCATCTTCTCTGCTGCCCACACTGTTCCCCACTCTTCACTCTGCATTTACTCTGAGACCAGGGAAAATTCATGCTGAAACCAGTGGTAGCATTGCCTTATCATGGGACAGAGGGCTTGATTAATAGTTTGTTAATTGCTGAGGAAGGCATCGGGTTGACAGATAACTATCCATTACTGAGACGAAGGTCGAATCCTTTTCCCTGATCTTCCAGCACTTTGTGAGACAGCTCAGTTGCCCTGAATGTCAGCCTAGCCTCCAACAATGGGATTTGTGAGATCCCTTTGTTGTCTAAATTCCCTTAAGTGGAAATATGTTTTCTAACAGCACGGAAACTCTCCCCAAGGCTTCTGTTGTACCAGGTTAATCAACCATACATGACAGCAGAATTAGAGGTGCTAGTATTTTATGTTCTGCATCTAAAGTATGTTTCTTCGTGTGTACTTAACAGGCTTTAATTTTATAAAACATTGCGCAACAAGGCACCTTGGGGAAGAGCAATTAACTCAGATTATGTTTTCGTTTCAGTGAATACCAAATGAGAAACTGAAATACTGATTTATGTAGCCACAAAGTCAAATCCTGCTCCTTAACGCTGCCTGATTTCTCAGTGTGACTGTCTTTGGTCACAGCCAACCCTTTTAGTCCTGAGGTGCAATTAAGGAGTTGCTCAAACCGAACTCTCTCTTACAAATATTTCGAGATATTTTATAATCACGATACACAGACAGCCAGTCCTGTTTGAAGTTAATTGTGAGACTCCTATCATCTTCAGTGAGAGCAGGAATAAACCTACTGAGGACATTTTGGTATAATTTCCCTGTTGATGACTATCACAGCCAGTTTATGTTAATTATGGATGGGGATAGGCACTGCAAAACAATTTGAAGAATGAAGGTACTAATTTAGGATCCAATGTAGCTCTTATTAAAGTCAATGGAAAGATTCCTATTGACTCCAATGGAAACTGGTTCAGGCCCATAAAGACCGAATGAGCTCATGTGAACCTTCACTGCCAATTTCTCGCTACAGAAATGATGCATCAGCACCTGAACCACTATTCATGCAGAGGGCTTAATTTGGCCACCTTGAGTCACACACAGCAGCTCCTCACTGTACCAGCCATTCCCTTAGGATCGGGAGGTCTGTGGACAGCATGTAGTGATTTGGGCTGATTCGAGGTCCTGCCATCTGAAGGATTTTCTAATTGGAAATGCTCTTCTGTAGGATGAAACAAGATGGGATAGAACAAGAAAAGAAGCTAGGAGTTACAGAATCGCAGAATGTCAGGGGCTGGAAGGGACCTCAAAAGATCGTCCAGTCCAACTGCCCTGCCAGAGCAGGATCACCTATACCAGCTCACACAGGAGCATGTCCAGACACACCTTGAATATCTCTAGAGAGGGAGACTCCACAACCACCCTGGGAAGTCTGGTCCAGGGTTCTGTCAACCTCAGAGTGCAAAAATTCCTCTTCATGCTTACATGAAACTTCTTATGCCTCAGCTTCCACCCAGCTTAGAAACAGCCTCAGATGCAATTTTCAGGGACTCCAGGTGGGATGCAAGGGGCAAACACTTCACATTGTTTCCCCAGGACATCATGTTCTGCTGCAGGAAGTCAACCTTATCCTGTTGGCATGGAAAGCTAAGAGTCATGGACCCCACTACTCCCCCATCTCTTCTCCAAGGCAAACCAGCCTCCTGTGCTCTTGTAATAAGTGTCAGGCAGCCAGCAAGCCAGAATATTCCATATAATTCTCCAAAAAGGATAAGTTAGAATATCTCTCCTCATGCAGATACCAGCAACTTTTATTATTTTTTTTCTCCTATGATATAAATCTGCCATGAATCCTATTCAATGGGTTGCATTTTTACTCTTCACATGACCCACAACACACCACCACCAAGAAAATATTCTCCATGTGATATGGATTTCCCCTATAATAAGAAAAGAATTCTTTCTTTCTCACCCAGTTGCTAGAAGAATGTCATCCAGTACTGAGGTTGTCATTACTGTCTATTAAGAGATATGATTTCTTCAGACACAAATATATTTAGTCTGTGAAAAGTTAATGAAAATTGAAATTTGATTCCATCAAACAGAAGTAAAGTTATTTTTTCCACAGCATTTTCCAGGACACCTAATTCTTATGCATGTCCTACTCTGACAGATAGCTCAGTAATAATGACACTCTATTACCTGTGTTCATTGCTCTAGATCTTTTTTTTTTTTTTCTTTTTGCCTATCCCACTCATTAATAAATGTTTTACTACTTTTTAGGTAGCATGTCAGTGTCACTGCAACCAGGGAAAAGAAGTTGGATTTCCAGTTGTCTGCTGATTTTACAGAATTATTATTAACTAATTTCCAGTTCCAAATTTCTACCTACTAATCATGTTCAAACCACAAGGGAATGGGACTGAATTTCAGATTTCAGCTTGAATATTTTAGACTAATAAAGGAGGGGAAAAAAACAACCATTTTTGATACCGAGATGTTTTGAGGTAGTCTGATTTAGGCTCTTTCAGGACAGATGACATTTAAGCACAAAATGAAGAATTTATTGGGTCTTTTCACACCAATTTTCCAGATGCAACAAAATAACCCAACCTGCTATATCATGAATATTTACTTTTCTGTGACAGGATATTAACTGTCAGCCAACCAGCCCATCAGATATCTTGGCTTGCCGTGTCTGGGCCAGGAATTAAGATTCTTATGGCCCTTAGTCAGCATTGCTACCAGGGAAGGCAGAGCGAGCCCTCCCCACTTGCCAAGACAGTAGCAGTGCTGGTGAGCTCCTCTCTGACAGAAGTCACTCTTTGCATATCTTCCACCCATCAGTCTGGGAATTAAGAGATAAGGAGCATTTCCTTACATAAATAACCTCTGAGCTGTCTTTGAAAATAGAGCTCGGCATTTTTCAGCTTACCACTGGTGATGGCATTCTTGCTTATGCAAGGCTAGATCATCACAGCCCTGACTCAACGTTGCAAGAAATATCATGAAGGCCACCCCCGACCCCTATGCTGCCAGAGTGACTGGATCCCCAGGCAGAAACCTGCCCTGCTCCACCCTCTCCCAGAAAAATGTAGAAGAGTTTGCATTTTCTGCCTTCTCCAAGAGACTAGGGTTGGGACTACTGGCTGAGAATCTGTAATTCTGGCTGTGGGGTCAGTACCAGATCTACCCATGCTGGCTGAAAAAAAGCCTCCATGCACCTCTGGCTTGTCAGTGTCCCCCTGTCCTATGGGCATTTCCTTCTTTGATCAGCTGCCTGTGAGCACCTTTGCCTGCTCCAGCCTAGACAGCACCCTCTGATTAAGCTACCTACATTAACCTCACTCAGCTATCACCTACATGGATGGTTTAGCCAGCAAGTCATATGGGGTTGTTACCAAAGTGAGTAAGACAAAGAAACAACAACCTGATTGGTCCAAAGAAATGGTCCTGGGACCAAAGGAAAAAAATAAAAATGGAGCTTGAGCAACCCGATCTAGCTAAAGATGTCCTTGCTCACTGCAGGGAGGCTGGACTAGATGATCTTTAAAAGTTTCTCCCAACTCAAAGCTTTCTGAGGTTCTATGACTCTAAATGGTCCCTGTGCATCTTCTCGCAGCTTCCTGCATTCATTGTGATTTCCCCCAACACAGCAAGTGAGCCCTGATGTGCTCTATGCAGGCAGAAGAGTGTTGGAAGAAGAAGAAGAAGACATTGTCTGGCTGCAGCCTTGAGCATGTAATGATCACACTGTGACAGAAAAATGAAGACCTGTGCTGGAATCATAGGGAAATGTTTTGGCACAGAGGGTGCTAAATGCCTTTCCATAGCGTTCCCATAGAGTCTTTCTCCATTCCCTGATGCACATCCCCAGATCCCAGTTTTGTTGGATGGAAAGAGGCACAAGCTGAGAAAGGATCTAGATATGTTTGCTTTCAGTTAGAGTATCCCACTGCATGTGAAAAGATTCCATGTAGTTAGAGTTTTGACCTCCTCCTTATCACTGCCCTGTGGCACTTGCACAGACAGACCAGCAAGAGAAACCAAGCAATTGACCTAATCAGCAAACTGGCTGAGGACACTGGCCAGAGGAATGCAGCTATCTTTTCCCTCCTGGCTGTTTCCAGTATGTTACTAACAGAGTAGCTCTTACTCCCAGAATTGCTGGGGATTTTATTCCGATCTCTGTTTTCTCATCTACACCCAACTCTGCTGGCTGTGAGGCAGCCTGGTCTCACATCATGGTGAGACAAGACCAGCATACCAAACTTCACTCAAACCCCCTACCAGGTCACAGTGTCCTTTCTAATTTTCAAACTTTATGCCCACAATTCCTTCCACACAAAACTGTGTTTTGACATCCCTGGACAGATGTAATACCTTCCCTTGCTGTTTTTCACCCAGAAGGGTTCCTGCTCTGTACTCTGGGAAGACATGGGCTTCTGTGGCCAGCCAGCAATTCATCTGCATTGCAACCTCCTGGCATCCCACCAGTTCACACTAGACAAGGTTTTTCTTCTCATCTCTGTGGCCTTCATTCTCTGACACATACAGATCCTGCCATGCCAGCCATCACAAACCTTAGCTGGCATAAAGCAGTTGTGGAAAAATTAAATGTTTTCTCTACTTTTTCTCCTCTCAACCTTACTCAGCTACTCCAATGCATTGGTTTTCAGTCCTCTCCCCTTCTCAGTCTCTTTTGAAATGTCATCTCTGCTTGGAAAGGTCAACAAACATAAATTTCTCGAACTATGCATGACTTTTTCTACTGCCTTCTGCAAGAATAAGGCCAAGCCTTTGAGGATCATTGACAGCTTTCATTGAAGGTTTCTTTAATGGCAGTGAGGAAACTGTTCAAAACTCCCACATTCATAAAAAACTAGAGCTGATTTCAGGGTAACATACTGGGCCAAAGACAGATGATTTGCCTTAAGCACAGTAGAAACCTCATAAAGTGTACTCATGTTCAAAGAAATACCAAGAAAAAGTCTTGTCTTTGCTACCAAGAAAAAGTCCCTCCTTTGCTCTTATGCTACTTCCAAAGGATAAAAGCTTTTCTGCCCTGAAGAGGACACTCTTTTCTCACGGCTTCACCTTCACACATCCATGTTTCCCATGCCCTCTATTATTCCTTTTCTTTTTAAGAAGCACGCTGACAGAGAAGCACTCTAACCCCAGGGGCATCTCATTCAGTTTTCGTGCCCTAAAATACAGAACTCAGATAGGACCAAGAAAGGAAATTCTCACTAGAGGATGGTTTAGGCCCTAGTTTTACTGATTTAAGTGACTCTTTCAATATGCTGACAATGGAGGAATGGAAGATCACCACCACCACAGTGGGTACTTGGTTTTCATGGCTGAAGGCACTCTGAAACTATGAGGAATGCCAGAGAATTTCTACTCCAGGTTTTGACAGTGAACAAGGGAAAACACCAGTCCTATTTCAAATTGAAAATTACATGAATTACTGTTTTCTATAGAACAGGCATATTAAAAAGTCAAGTTGCAAAATGTAGAATCATTTACAATCTGAATTTAGACTCCATCTCTACCACTTGAAGATAGTATCAACACTTATCCACCTCTCCTGCCTAAATTTCTGAAATCCCATTGAATTCAGTGGATGTTTCCAACTCCAAATGCAGGGAAATTATTTACCCTAGCACAAAAAAAAAACAAAAAAAAAAAACCACTGCTCTTGAAGTACTTCAGTAAGGCACTGTCCCTCTTTCAGGCAGCACTCCTTCTCCCAGATTTTGTTTTCCACAGTTTCCACTCCACAGTGCAGGTAATCCCAACACAGCAAGAGGAACTGGACTTGGTCACGCAGGCAAAGCTATAACTATAGCATGTTCCCAGTGAAGAATAGTAACCAATACTTAGACTTTAAAGCAATCTTGTCAGAGAAACAGATCAAATAATGTTGGCTAACACAGCAACATCTCTACCCACAAGAGACACAACACACAGTGAGTGTTTGTGAAAAGATCTCCCACTGACTCCCATAGATATGCATCATCACAACCAGAGCATGGGTGGAGTGAGAAGGACAAGCCACATGAGGGCAAATCTGCCCAAATGTGCTATCTCCTTCTACTACCATCACCCAGGATGAAAGAACTGGGATCGTGAAGTGAGGAGGAGGCTGAAAGGAGCCTTGTGAGAAGGATGAAAAATAAAGGGAACAAACAGGGTGATCGATAAATAGTTTTCACTGTTGTTCCAAACATCCATGGCTGCAGATCTCCAACATGTGCTGGGGCTTCTTGTTGTTTCAAAATTATAATTCCTGAAGGGTGTGGATAGGAGAACTTTCCCTGAACTTTCTGGGTTTTAGATACACCAAGGGCAAAGCTGGGCACACATCTCCTTTCCATTCACATGCCATTGTGGAAAAAAGAGACATTTCCAAACCACAGGCAGAGTGGGAGAAGTACCACAAGTCTATCAACCAGGAGGGCAGGCTGCATGGAGAGATTAGCACACAAGCAGCATGACACAATGTACTGGGCAAGAAGGACTTTTCTTTCCTTCCCCAGAAAGATTTTCATCACCTTCAACCTCAAAATATTAATAGAAATAGCATATTTTTTTTTCCCACCAAGGTGCACAATTTCAGTTTTCTTAGATCATTTCTCTCTACAACCAGCAATGAAAAGGCCCAGGAGGAGATTTTCAGTAGGTGAGCATCCCAGGGCAAGATCTCATAGTGGTCTTCTACAGAGGGTCTCCTTTCTCACATACTTTTGCTCCTAATCGCTTGGAATTACAGCCAGTAAATTTGATAGTGGAGTTCTGCCAACAGTGAGCACTTCAGAAAATCCCAGCCCTAAACACTCTCAGGTATATGGGGTGGGCTGACAGCAGATCAGTTGACACTTCCTGAAGAACCAACTTCAGCCAGGACATCAGGAGATATCATTGAGTGCTCTGCTTTGGAAGTCAGTTCTTCTGTCATATTTTTTTCGCATACTTGTTCACACCAACTGCACTCAAATGCCATGAGGATATTCACTGAGTGGTAAAGGGCAACATATAAACCAAAAATCTGCTGTTTCTACTTTAAATGATGACTGGAAAAGCTTTGGCAATCTTTATGCTGACAAATATAATATTCCACATCCAAAATCTTGACAGTTCCCAAGGCCAATGAATCTCCATGGAGAATAGCACTAAGAACTTTTTGTTATTTTTACTCATTACTAAATATGGAATCGGGATCCTAAATTTAGGTCCCCACTTGAAAACCAAATTCCCAACTCGAGTGGTTTCAAAAGCAAGTTTGGATAAGCAACCCAGGGGAAGAAAAAAAACAAAACAAAAAAAAGTAGTGTACACTCACACTGGAACCAAAGGATGGCCATTCTACGCCTTTGAGTTTTGCAATCGTTACTTGTGGCTAAAAGCAAAGCCAATTAAAATAAACAGGAATCTGGAATCTGTTGTTGACACCAAGATCCTGGAACAAGGATTTCAGCCAAAATTTTATACTGAATCAATGTTTCAAGGTTTATTTTCAGTGGGAATTAAAAAACAAAACAAAAAAAATCTTAACTTGCACGGCCAACCAGATTCAGTAAAGCAAACATGAAGTGGTGGCTTTAGACACTCCCAGAAACAAATTCAGGAAACAAAGCATCTCCATCTCTATCCAGACTGTCTGAGAGGTAATGATTGTCACAAGCCCTTCCATAATCAAACTCTTGGTGAAGGCTTCCAATATGAGCTGGAATTCTCCATTTGAATCTACTTCTACTTCTGAATTGATCAAAGATAAGGGCATTTGGAGATCAGCTCTAACTAGTTATTCGTGTTCAGAATCCAAGCCCCCTCTAAACTTTAATCTGTTCCTTCTAACTTTAATCTAGTTAAAAACAAAGTCACCATGCCTATATAACAATTTTTGTATGAATTAACTAACTTAAGTAAGTCAATACAAGAGGAAGAAGCACTTCAAGTAATCCTACCTGTGCTTTATCAAAGTATTTACATATGCTACTCTCCTTAAGCTCAACTATGAGTGTATTTGTGTGCTTTCAGGAACTGAGACATACAGTTTTAATGACATGAAATCAGAGACTTCTTCCTATCTGAAATAGTACCTCTGCCTTCCCCTGAGCATTAGAGTTTAAACAGTAAATGACTTTGATCTCAGCTACCCTTCATTTTGGTTGTGGAGTTGCAAAACGAAAACCCACATGACAAGGCTGTGCCAAACAAATTAACACACCGCTGTGCCCATCTCTGCCGAACCCCCAGCCACTGAATATTAGACAGAGATTTAGAGCAGCCTGGGTTCCACTGGAAGTTAAAGCAAACAAAATCAAACAGAACATTATGCACCTAGGTCTGGCGGGACTCGCTTTTGGTGCTTTGGTACAATCACACTTTTCAGGGCCATGCAGAGGAATAAGATATGGGTGATATCCGAGAGTCGTTTCCAAAAGAAGAACTGGGTGAAAAGAGCTGAAGCTTTTTTCAGTGCTACCCAGAGTAAAATATAACACAGACTTCCTCTCAGTATAGGTCAACCACAGAGGTAAACATCAGCAATTTTGTGCAATTCTGTGTTGAGTTGATTTGTCTTTAATGCTGGAGTCACCATCCCTGGAGATATTCCAAAAATGCATGGATGTGACAATTCAGGACATGGTTTAATGGCCGTAGTTTTGTTAGGCTGATGGCAGTATAAGTGTTTTTCAACCAAAACTAGTCTGGTTTTTGCTTACCAAGTTATATTTCCTGTGTCAAACTGACACTCATAGGTGACCAGCCCTGAGGTACAGCCTGGTGTGGAGCATTTCAAGTATAACTTTCGCTAAATATGTCCAGCCTCTAGCAGGTGTTAGCTATCCTGTACACAAGCTGGAAAGTGGATTGGAGGTTTGTCTTGAACAGAACATACTCCATTGCAGCTGCTCTTTGCTCTTGACTGTGCAATCACAACTCTGACCTCTCATTCCCATCATCTTCCTCTGGCTGACACTGGATCTTATGCTGACACATTGCTGGAAAAAAAACAAACTTTATTTGTCTTTGTTTGTTTGTTCTTTTCTTTATTTTTTTTTTCCAAAAGAATTTTTGGCCACATCAATTCTCTGACCTGAATCACCATGCAGACCTATGAATGTCAGTATAAGCATAAAGGGAATTAGGAGAAAGGGGACTCAAAGGACCCTTTCAGTAACTCCAGCAGATTTTTCAAGAGCTATGCCAGATTAAAGCAATGACTTAATCACAGCATTAAACAGTCAGCCTCTACTCAGGCAAATTTTCCATTATCAAAGGACCATTTATGTTAGTGGGAAAAATCCCTATCCTCAAAAGACTCTGCAGTGACAAGAGCAGTGCTTGCATTTATAAAAGTTATCATAGAATCATAGAATCACCCAAGTTGGAAGGGACATCTAAAGGTCATCTAGTCCAACCCCTCTGCAGTGAGCAAGAACATCCTCAGCTAGATCAGGTCGCCTAGATCAGGTATCTCAGAATCTGGTTTGCACCGAAAAATCAGCCACATCCTGATTCAGATTTAATGGGCTCAGAGCCATCATCTGTGTACCTGTTTGACACGCCGTACTTTTAGCAATAAATGTATCTTTCCCAAAAGACTTTCCCAGGGCTGTGATGTAAGATGGCATCATAGAAAACAGAACCAGACCCAGAACAATCTCTCACATGCTGCAAACCTTCTGAAATTCCTTCTCAAAAAGGCTCCCAGCCCATCAAATGCAAGGCCGAGAGAAATGGGAATGTGGCTTTTCCTTACACCTCCAGTGAAGTGTTTCATGCCATCTCTGACAAGCCGTGTGTAATCTCAGGGCGAGCGTGTGTCATGGGACAACAGGCTGTTTATGCCCCAGGACCATACACACTGAACTCAACCAAGGGGAAACTTCCCCACAACAGAGGCAGCTTTTTTGTGGAAACAACAAAACAAAAGGGAGTGCTAGGGCAAGCTGCCCCCTCAGTTGGAGGAGCGGAGGGTGTTATTTCCAGCGATCCACCTGCATGTTCGTATCTGTTGCATTTGCATGCATTTGTTTAAGCTTTTTAATTAGCAGAGGCCAGACCCTGATTACATACACACGCGGGTACAACTCAATTGATCCTGACGCTGGCCCATCTTGCTGACCTTACAAACCATCCACCAACACTCTTCATTCAGCTGTGAGACAGAAGACACGTATCAGGCACATCAGAGAGCAAAGGGAGGGAGAGCAGCAGGAGTGGTTCACCAAGGAGATAACAACAGCTCTCCTCCGTCTCTTCGCACCACTGTGGGATGGGATGGGGCTGGGCATGACCTGGCAAGTCCTGCTGATTTGCTTCATCCCACAGATTACCCAGCAGCCCCGCGGTCCCACTGAAGATCACATGATATCACCCCAGCATAAGTGCACTTAAATTGCTCAAGAGCCATATGCAGCCCAAGAGCCCCCATGGGTATAAAGTATCTCGCTTTCCCATACAGCGAGATCAGAATCAGGTGCAGTATTGGGTGAGGGAGCAGTGAGAGCTGTTCCATAATTAACTCTGGAACCAGGTTCTCATTAGATCTTGCTTTTCATAAACACCCTCCTCTCCAAGCATGCCTAATTTCCTACTACTCATCAGGGAGATTAATAGGGATTGAAGTCAGTAGTAAAACTCCCATGGGTTCCACTAAGGCAGACGCACACCCACATAAGAAAGGGCAGTGAACTGGGTGCATCTCTTTAACTATCTTCTTTTTTCCTAGATATATGCTCAGCACCTTACAGTGTGAAGATCAAGCCAGGATGTTGCTGCCAATGAATATTAAATACAGGTTGCAGTGACACACTGAAAGGGAAGGATATTATACCACCCTCTACATTGTCTGAAGTGTTTGCTCAGTGTCAGCTCTATTCAAAACTACTGTCACGTCTCCTTTAGTTTTTTTAATTATTTTTGTCATTCAATACTGCTGTTCCTCAGAAATATGCATGTGACCTCATTTGTTCATGACATCCCATATCTGCAATGCAATAAATATGGGCACACGTCTTGTCCCACATTGAGTAGACCTTTTCTTACATGTCAGGATCAGGTCCATGTTATCTTGCTCTGAAATGGGAGTTTTGCCAACAAAGGAGACCAAGAAGAATAGATGCATCTAAGGTGGAGTGAGAGCGGAACAAGGTAGGAGGTAAAATGAAACTCCTGTCCAGGAGGATAACTCCAGTTCTAGTTCCTCTTTCAGGTGTGGGATTCATGTCACTATTGAAGAACGTTTGTCACAGTGACCTAAACTGGATGGATCTTAGCCCCCTGTTGCAATAGCAGATGTTCTTCTCCTAGAGGTGCCTGTGCCTCATCTCTACCTGGATAAGGTACTACAACCCATCTGGTTTACTCTGGGTGTCTAACATCAACCTCCTCAACATTAGACAAGTGGCATCCCACCCCTGGAGCCTGCCACAGTAACAGGATGTTACCCACTGGAAGGGAGGAGGCAGTAGGCAAGAAAAGAGTTACACTCCTTGAGCCTATTCCTCTCCACCTCAACCCTGCAGGTCCACATCCTGTTTCATCTGCTCATCAAGGTGAAGAGATAGTATTTTTGAGTCTTTTTAATTTAGTTAATTCATCACAACCTGAGCAAATATTAGCTGAGGGGTGACTTTTTAACTGATTTCCAGCCTAAGGAACCAGTGAAGACAGTCAACGTGCAGTTTGAGGGCTCAGCACAAAACGGGGATGCCCTCGTAAAGGGAGAGGGATATCTAAGGCCACTTTTTCAAATTCTTTGATCACTCAGCTCATGACCCCAAAAAAATAAAGGACATTGCCTCACTGAAGTCACCTATGATGTCTCTCCATTCACTAGAATCCACCATCCAAGGGCTGGAACTTCCAGATAATCCCATCCTATTATCTCCTCCACTAGCCTTTCTCCCACTCCATCTCTATTCTTCTCCAACTTAGCCCTCTTCCTCCCCAGCTCCCTCCCCTCCTGTTGGCCTGAAAACTGACCACAAAAATGTGAAGAAACTTTCTGTGCCTAGATGATGATGAACAACACAGCCAAGCAATTGTCTGGCTGTGAAAGGTAAGGATTTAATTGGAGAGAAGCTTAGTGATTCCTCCTGCCAAAAGTGTGAAAGGCGAAATTCAACAGAGCAAACTCAGAACAATGAAGTCCTCTGGTTAGTCTGAGAAACCACCAGCTGCTGGGGAAAGCATAGTTCAAACTGGGGATGTGACAAGGCTGAAAGAGCCCTTTTTTTTAAAGGTAGTGTCTGTCCAAATTGTAGAAGGAGAGACACAACGTACTTAATAAGGACAGAGAGGAAGGAGAAACAGAGGTGAAATGACATGCCCTAGGACATGCGGCCAGCAAGTGGCAAGCCCTGTAAAGCACCCTGAGCTGGTGTAGAGTCACAGCTAGCCTCTTCAACACCCTCTAGGGAGTCAGTTGGGGAATCCCCAGGAGTACTGACCTCAGGGGCTTCTCAATCCACAGCCCCAGGGCCCAGTATCTCACTCAGGGATGCTGCAACAACCATTAGCAAGTGTTTTTCTGCTAGGAACAGTGAAGCTCCTGTCTCTCAAGATATTCCAAACATATTCATTCAAACAGAGATGACAGAACTCTTCACACAGAGAAGGAAATCATTGTGGTGTTTAACTTTCAATGGGAACGATTGCTTGGCAAGAAAAGATAAACTCTATTTCCCCCTTTTTTTTTTTGTACTAGAGAGCTAAAGTGGTTCTGAGTTGTGCTTCACAGGTCATCCCAGAGCCTGTTTTTTCAGAGAAGTGGTGGACCTGAGAACTGGTTCCAGCATGTATATGAGGATTTCTTTGGACCAGGAATCTCCAGCTGGGGGGTAGCACCACAGCCAGCTGTCTGACACCTCCTGCCAGATCCCTCCTGCCCTGGCAGGAAAACTTGCCACGAAATGCCACAATTTCCAGTCAGCATCATATCCAAAGAGCCATCTCAACTAGTCAAGGCAAGTCAGAGCAGCCCTAAGGCTGCTTGATGGCATGTTTGTCGACTCCCATGTGGCCTTCACAGTGCAGACAGATGAGAAGGGACAGAGGTGGCTTAAAGTGTCCCACAGTGGGCTAACTCTGGACTGTGTCACTGTGGTGTGTGTGCACAAGTATGTGTGTACCTGTGTGTATCCATGTGACATGTGGTTAATATATGTGAATTAGTTCAGAGCCAACATTACAGCTCCGGGGGAGCCAATCCAACATTGTTACTCATCTAATTCCAAAGAGCAGTTATTCCTTTTAGTCAAAGTTTTATTTTTATTCCAAATGTGATGTGGTTACAAACTCATTCCCTTGTATAATTTTGCTTTCCAGGTTAATTACAAGATGTTCTAATTAATTATATTTAATGATTAACGTACAAACTCACAAGGAATGAACATAGCTTAGAGAACATTTGCTCTCGAAAGATATGTCTAGACTAGTTTGGTTTATCAGGAAAAGGTTGAAAAAATTAAAAGCACAGAGAGAGGGAGAGAGAGAGAGAGAGAGAGAGAGAGGCAGGGAGAGAGGAAAAAAATACACTGTGTAAGAAAAAATAACAATAAAAAAAGAAACCAAATTATGTCCAAACAAGAGCATATTTTTCTTTGGAGTTCAAACACCACCTTTAACCATCTCCCCACCCAGGATCTGATTACTTTTAATGGGACTCTGCTTGCGATTTAAGTTGTTGTTCATTTGTACAGTAATTAAGTTGAGTTGAGTTGGTGTCTATTACATCATGGTTTATATTATGAATTCACACTGCAATTATGTGCGTGTGTGCAAGGGTAAGTGAGCAGAAAAAGGACCTTCTAGTTAAGATCAAAACCGATAACTTTGGCAGGCTGGGCTTAGGTAAGCTCTGCCACACACTGCTTCTCCAGCCTCAGTCATGTCACCTCCAGACATCCAAATGACACACACAGGAGTGGGGACATTGCCTCCAAACATTCGAGTAGCACATATACCAGTGTGAAATGCCCATAGTGGAAGTGGGATCCTGAGAAGAGACCAGGAGACTAATCCTTCACGTCTCAGGCTAGATGGCTGCTGACATCTGAGTGCTAGTCAGTGAGCAGTGAAGCATATAGCCCAGCAGAACTATGATTTTATACAGAGTCTCCATTGCCACAGGAATAAAGAATATACATACATGGCTATTGCATGTACCTCTGCTTGTGATCCATATTTTGCATACGTAATAGATATCTAATTTCTAATGCAAGAAACTTACATTTTATATAGGCAGAAATTGAAATTAAGTCAAAATATGTTTCTGTCAGAATTTAAAAGCTTCTCTTTTTTCCCCCCTTTAATAGCTGTTTTGTCTAATTCAGAAAATTATAAATTCACTGAGAAACTCCACTGAATGTTAATGTCAAGATAGCAGCAATAAGGATTTTCAAGCAGCATGTTCAGTTGTCCTTCTGGTTTGGAGCATGTGGGTGCTCTTCTGGATTTAATGCTTGTGGTGTCATGTTTCTTGGTGAGATGG
Source organism: Semnornis frantzii (assembly GCA_013399775.1). Lineage (NCBI taxonomy): Eukaryota > Metazoa > Chordata > Aves > Piciformes > Ramphastidae > Semnornis > Semnornis frantzii. The sequence continues at coordinate 38,213 of VWYK01063633.1, read as the reverse complement.
CTGAGGACGAGGGCACCCCTCCATAAGATGCTGCATGAACACAAGCTCTATTGTTCACCCAGACAGCTGAGTGCTCGTGGCAAGGGATACAGTTATGCCAGCTTTCATTCTGTGCTGTGAGAACAAGCCAGTGTCTCTCCACATTTATTCTCCCCAGCACAAAGTCTCATTACCACCTTCCGCCAAATATTGTACTGGTGCAGACTGGAGGAAGAGAAAAATCTTATTTCACCAGGTTATGATGGAGACATAAGACACTTTTAACCTGAACAAAACCAAAGAAAAACACCAGAACACCTTGTTCCTGCTAAAAACGTCTAAATAACCTGACTTGCTGTCCCAGGTGTGGATCTTCAAGACTTTCACACTTTCAGGAGGTCTGGGAAGTGACCACGAGTGGATTGTGAGAGTTCAAGAGAATAGCAGCAACAGAAAAGGACAATGAGGAATCTGGTCCCATCTAGGTCTTACAGAAATGAAGCTGAGCAAAGAAGACCTGTAGGAAGGAATGAGTTAATATCTGAATAAGCCAAGCACCACCTTTAACCTCCTTTCTTTTCAGTGCTAGGATCCCAGTTATGCTCCCAAGTCCCTGTTTAGCATCTCAGGCTACATTCTTGAAAGCATTTAACTTCATCTATTGTAGTAAATAAAACGTGCATGGGGTTGTTCTTTGGCCCAGAGGCCAACTGGCACAGACTAGCTTGCGCCAGCACTGATAAGCGTCTCTCCTTCCAAAACCAGGGGGCTGCATCTGAACTGCCTGTGGTGATGCGCCTTGGCCCGGGCTGTCCCTGGACCTTGCCCAGGCATTGTCTGGAAGAGTGCTAGTTGGAACAGGACAAAACCATTGCCAGTGATCATGCTAAGAGTTGGATAGTTTGGGAGATCCTGTGCCAGTACCTGGGCTTGAGCCCTGGTCTTGTTTAGTTTATCAACATGCTGATAGCTTTAGGTGTTTAAAGGCAAATATTTGGGGACCTGATTCCCATGGATCTCCTTGTAGAATGCACCTAAAAACAGATTTCATAACAATCTACACATGGTTCTGCAGCATGCTTAAAATAACCAATAGAGAACACCAAGGGAAAAAGAGAAAAAAGTGGAATGTTTTATATCCTGCCTCCCTCTAGAATCTTGGTACCATATTATTGGCAGCAAGAGGACATCTCACTTCCCAGAGGATTTCTGAAATTAAGCAGAGATTTTTCTCCCACAAACCCTAGGAAGGGGCATGCACTTTCCTCTTTCTCACATCTTTTAGCCCTCTTCTGAAGGACCTCACAGTGGATGTGTAAATTCTGGCTCAGCTCACTGCTTCATCTGAAAGGATTTGGATCATCTTTCCTGGAGAGTGTATTTAAAAATAATGTAGAGAGAGGACGATCTGGGATGCTGAAAGAAGAAGAGGACAAATAGTGTTGAGAGATGCTAGCCAGCAGGTTGTTATTGACATGTAAGTTGTTATTATTATTAAGCAACCGGGAGCAGGAGGGAGAAAAATGAAATAGAGATTAGAAATCTAAAACAAAACTTTGCTTTACTGCTAATCCCACTGAAGTCTCTAGCCTCGTGTTGTCTCAGCAGAACATATTCTGTGAGCAACTCGGGAAGTAATTTGAGCTTCTCTGAAGTGCTTTGTCTTTCATTGGCTCATCCAGTATTAAATCATCTGGCAATGAAGAAAAGTGTTTAAAGTTAACTTCCATACAGAACAAATTCCTCTGGAAAACTCTTGTCATTCAGCCTGGTTTACCCAAAGTCTGGTAGCACTGATTACGCTGGGGTTGGGTTTGAATTTTTNAAAAAAGGCAATTAAAAAAAAAAAGGTACTGTTAATTTCTGTGGACTTAGACACTTGCTGGAAAATTTAGAAGGCAGATGTTTGAATCAAGGAAAAGACTGTTCGTGCTGGGCTTCTGGCATGCTTGCCTACCATCTCTGGACAACGACATTGCAATTTCAGCTCACTCAAGACAGTGAGATTAAAAACCTTGTGTAGGTGACACTGCAGACCCAGGGAGGCAAGGTACATCCATTCTCATTACTGCCTGATGACCTAAGGGTTTGTAATTAGTCTAGAGTTGGTGTTAAAAGCAGACTGATGTCACTTCTCAGAGGTGCTCTAACAGGCCCTCTCTACCTCCCTCTTTTGTGTCCATACTAGTCTTTTGTCCTCTACTTTCCAAATGGCTTTGTTAAACTTTTGATATTCCCAGGAGCTCTGCTACAGTGCATTTCTCTGCACACACCAACCAGTGCTTAGCCAGCGTGGGTAGCTTGAAGTGTCCTCCCAAAGGGCCCACACCACGTTTGCACACATCCACCTAGTTCTAGCTGTTCCCATAGGTGGCTTGACAGCTACTACTTAATCCCAACTGCCTTTGTGGCCAGGTCACTTCATCTTTTTTCCCTTGTTTTCAACTTGACTTCCCATTCTCACTAGCTAGACTGACAGTCCTGCTCATCTCTTCCTACCTGCAGGCTTGGGAAGCTGAAACACCCCCATCAAGTAACACACCTAGTTAACTGTGTAATGCTGTACCTATGGGGCAATTCCATCCCAGCACCTGCAGGGATCCTGATTACAGCCTAAAACATGATATTTCAGTTCCATTATCTGATCAGGCATTAGCAACAAGCACCACTAATGAGTATATTAGTCAGTTCCTTTATTAAACTAGCGGCAGCATTGATGCAATGACCTCCAGATGTAGCGCCTCAATGCCACATGAGCTGATTTTTTTTTTTTTTTAATTGAGAAAGATAGAGCAGGAAAGATGGCAAGGAGCAGAATTAGCACATTGACAGTACAGGCAAATACATGTTCAACAAGGAGAATGAGTTTTTAATAGGAGCTGCAGAAAAGGCAAGGGGTGAGCTCTAGTTAGCTGGCTAATATTCGAATATACCCATTCATTATTCCTGCCACCATTATTAAGCATTTGTTGTTGTTATTCTACTACACAGCCAGTCCTGTGGACTGGTTTTGCCAATTGTAACCTGGCAGTCTTTCACCCTTAGCAATCGTTGTTTGGTGTATTACCACAGACCCCATTGTGCAAGAGGCTCTGCAAGTCCAGAACAAAAAGGGGATGCCAATCCCAGGGCATTTGTAGTGTAAGTATCAGATGAATGACGAGAGGCAGATGCAGATGGACAGAGGAGTGTGAAGAAACAGGGGGATGCATGTGGGTGATTCAGGGGTGAAGATTTCGGGCAGAGCTTCAGGTTTAGTCAGCTACCAACTCCATCAGGTAACCACTGCATTCAGGCACATAAATTCCTGTGTCCTGGTAAAACTCCAGTCTGGGAAATAATACAGAGCATCCCACCAAAACTCCCATTATAATTTTCGCTAGAGAAATCATTGCACTTTTCCTTCCAAGATACTCTGGCAGTGCGGTCACAGTTCTATATGGCTCTACAGTCCTTTCCAACCGTGAGTGCATTTTCACGGATTCCATCTTGCATCCAGTTCCAACCTGATATTTAATCATTACAGTCTTCAGTACTCCTCTGGATAATTACTGGAGGTATTAATCTAGCCCAAACTGAAGCATTAGTTGTTTTGCTTGACTTGCATGGCCTTACATAAGGAGCATTTGCACTGGCCATAGATCATTTGTGGCACTGCTCTGGCATGCTGACATGTGAAACGCCTTCGGGTGATCCACCTGGCTTTGGGACTTTGAGGACAACTCACTCCAGGCTGTTGGAAGTAAAATGCTTGAATACACAGGAGATCTGAACAGAATATTTCTGCAGACATTTTCCTCCAGGATTCCAAGAAGCAGCAAAGTAAGTTGGAAACATGAGGAGGGAAAATAGCATATTAGAAGTTGGAAGAACCAGCTTGTTACATGATCTGGTATTCAACAAGTTAAAATGACATTGTGCCAAGTACATAATCTAAACCTTACAATCAGGCACCACTGAACCTCGTGTTCTCCCCAACACAAGGAAAATGCTCTGCTTCCCTCTGTCATGGAGCATGGCACCTTCACTGGCCCTACCCTAACAGGAGTTTATGCTGAATCCAGAGGGATGGTTCAGATTCCTTTTCAGGGGAAAGAGGATGCTATGTTGAGATTCATGGACAAAATACTATGTAGAAACCGTGCCAAACCGTCACATAACTGCATCAAGAGGCCTGAGACTTCCCTTGACCAGAGTTAGTAAGTGGGCACTTCACTACCCACTTTCCTGTTGGACAGGAACTGGGTATTTTGGGGGGATGCCTACAGAAAACCAAATGGTAACTTTGGGCATCCTCCTCCCATTATGCTGGAGCAGTTCAGTCAAATAAGCCCCTTTTACTATAGAGACATAAAATAGTTTGGGTTGAAAGGGACCTTTAAAGGTCGTCTAGTCCAAGCTCCTTGCAGTGAGCAAGAACATCTTCAACTAGATCAGGTTGCTCCAAATCCTAAACATCCTGGTCGTGAATGTTTTCGAGGACAGAGCTTCTACCACCTCTCTGGACACCCTGTATCAGTGTTTCACTACTCTCATCACAAAAAGTGTCCTCCTTAGATAAAACCTGAATCTCCTCTCTTTTAGTTTAAAACCATCACCCTTGTCCTGTCACAACAAGACCTGCTAAAAAAAATGTCCCTATATTTCTTATAGGCCCCTTTAAGTACTAAAAGGCCACAAGAAGGTCTCCAAGTTTTTTAGCAGAATTTCTGCTATAAATCACTCAGATGAGGCCCATATTCACGCATCCCCAGCAGCCTTCCGAAAGCCACGCTCAACCCCAGCACACCTGAACTTCTAATGGGCCTGCTTCCATCTGACTGCCCAGTTAACATCCTCCTGCTGCCTCCTTAATTATAATCCTTTTATTTTATCTAACCCCAATTGTAACAGTTAGTGAGTCACCGAGCTCCATAACAAGACAATCAGGACCCATTTCATATTACACTGCAGTTTTCATTCCAGGGCGTGGGCTGAAGGCGTTGTTTATTTATTTTAATTTGGTTCGGTTTGGGGTTTTCTCACATGTGATGGAGCGCAGAGATTTAAGGAGAGGGTAGAAGGGTGGAAGGGGTAAAAAAACAAAAACAACCTCAATCCATCTGGATCAATTAAATCGTGTTGAAAAGTTTTCAACCCCAGGGTTGCCTGAGGTAGGTCTAATAGTCACACTCTTTGGCATTTAATGAAAATGCTAATGATTTCTCTTTGGAATATATTTTCACTTCTAGTTTGAACAAGATGCATCTCTCCTCCAATCAATTCCATAGGCTCTCTTCTTTTTTTTTCTTCCCCATTTTCAAGCGTGCCCCTTCAGGGCAAATTAAGAAATTATTGCCTCTACCCAAAAGGCAGCTGAAATGTGCAGCCTTATGTTTCACGTCATAGGGGTGGGGAGGAAAAATCTTTGCATGGGAGCAACGATCCCGTTTGTGTCTGACTTGTGTAGGAAAAAAAAGACTTAAATCTGTTCTCACCTTGGTTCACTAGGGAAAGCCACAGGCACAAGTCTTAGCTGGTGAAAATCACCATTGAGCCAACAGAGCTAGCTTTAGATTTGCAGGTGCTGAAGACCTCACCTACAAGGCCCCGTTTTTTGGTTAGTAGTAGCAAGAATAAGAGTAAGAAAGAGGGATGTTTGAATATCGGGTAAGATTTATCCCCTCCAACTTGTAAGGAATTGGAACAGAGATTAGTTCTTCAGGTTCATCCCTGCACTGTGGAGAGACATAGATTCATCCCACTGCAAATTAGGCACTAAATTTTTGATGGCTGAAATACAATGGCTAGAACAAATGCACCAAATAGGAGAACTGCCTCAAGTCAAGCACATTTTGCAAAGGAAATTCAAAGAAATCACTTTTTTTTTTTTTTCAGTAAAGGATACAAATACTGAACATAGGCTCAGCAGCAAGAAGGCTAATGGGAAGTGGAGGTCAAGAGTAGGAAATGCCTCTCGAAATTGTTTAGGTCCTTTTGAGCTGATATCAGACTCCCACAGAAGTCTGACAGAAAAGACATCAATAATCATTAGCTTTGCCTATACTGGTATACTAATTGAGGCTGGGATCTGTGATTGTCTTACTGTTAACTGAGTCTCCATCAGGTTTATTCCTGTGGCACCTGGCACGCTGAGGCACAATTCAGAAGACACCATGTGCCAGGCATCATTCCAGTGTGCAGTACCCATGGGACCACACTTTTTTTTGATGATAAAGCTGATTTTAGTGTGTTTAGTGTTTAGGCCCTGCCTTGCCTTTAGGATCACATCATTTTATTTACTCGTTTAAACAGAGACACAAAGTCCGACAGTGAATATTTTTTAACAGATCTATCAAGTCCTGTGTCGAAGGAGATGATCCAGGAAATACAGGCTGGCATCAGAGCAAGTCAGACTTTGGAACACCTACAGCACTAAAGACTAATTAAAGACGTGGATGTAAATGAAAATCGCAATAACAACCAGCATGTTTTCTGACAAAGATAGATCATTCTCAACTGACCTGGTAGTTTGCTTTGATAAGATCACTGATTTTCTAATGAAAGGAAATGCAGTAGATCTAATCTCTCTGGACTTCAGAAAAGCATTTGTTATGGTACCTCATGGGAAATTATTAAGCAGTAAAATATGGAGATTAGGAGAAGAACTTCAGGATGCAAGAGAGTAACTACAGAGGAAAAGACAATAGATGATGTTGATAGAGGAAGTACTGAGCTGGAATGAAGTTATGACTGTAGTTCTTTAGAAATCAGTTTGATGAGTGATTTTATTTAATATTTTGTCGATTGTCCTTGTCACAAGAAGTGGAGCAGTGTTACTAAAGTATGCTGCTCACAGAAACTCAGAAGACACCACTGCCAGCACCTAAGAACATGGAGTTATCATATAAGATGAACTGCATGTCCTTGAACTAGAGGTTCAGTACTGAAAGGGTCAAATCTCATCTAACTTCAGCTAGATGGAATATATAGTCCAATGCAGCTGGCTAAATTCCTGTTATACTCAAGTAAAGGCATAAGCAGATGAATCAGCTTCTGAAAAGTGTCTCTTGGACTAGGA
>VWYK01063633.1:17163-29098 GCA_013399775.1 Semnornis frantzii | reverse complement strand
ATCTCTTTCCTCTCTACAAAGTTTCCTTTACCTTCAACCTACGTACCTGAATGCAGTCCCACTCCCAGCTATTCCCTCCCTGCAGTTGTTTGCCCACTTCTCGGAATTATATTTCAGCTGTATGTAGCCCAAATCTTGTAGAGAGGAAAGATCTCCCAGTAGCAATGTCATTGTTTGCAGTAGACCTGGATCCTCTCAATACAGGAGTGTTCTCAATCGACAGACTGAGACTCAAAGCTGAATGTCAGGAGTCTTACCTAGAACTAGAGCTGGGAATTATCCCCACATCCTACATTTAAGCAAAATAACATCAGGGAAATTGGGACCTCCTTTGATCTTTATAGTATCAGCCCCTCTCTCTTGGAACTCAAAGCAGAGCAGATTGTGACTTGCCATCTTGGCCCAAATGAACATCAAAATAGATGATGAAGACTTCTTTGTTCCTTGAATGTCAACTGTAAGTGTGAGTCATTGTGGCTTCAGGAAGGAGGGAAGCTCTCAGACAAGGTCTTTCTGAGGGCTGGATGGAAGTTCATAGATTATGTAGAAGATCCAGTTTTAGAGATGTGAAGCCAGACTCTCAAGGACATTTGTCTCCCATTGATTCCTAAGTGCCTTCTGAGATCAGTCATAACGACTGAATCTGCAAAGAATTAATTTCAAGGGAACCCAAACACTTTGTTTCACCTTATTACAGTGTTTAATANGATTGTTTGCCTCTCAGTACAGCTCCATGTCTTTTTCTCATTAAGTGAATTCAATGGGATTTCTTACATGAGGGTGGAGTAACTTAACAATGAACAACTTGGCAAAACTGGGCTTTATATAATTACTTGAGGATTTGGCCCAATGTACACGTACAACTTGAGATGTATCTTATGATCTTTCACTTGCATAACCCTCTTCCTCTTGTTGTTTATTGTCATCCCTTGCTGGGTTAGTTCCTTGGGGCAGAGACCTTTCATTTAATTAGTCTGGAAAGGGCCTGGCACACCTACAGAGCCATATTAATAAAGAGAAACAGTTCTAACCTACCCACAAGAAGATGAGAGCTTCCTTGCAAGATGTGCGACAGGGTACGACCACAGTGATCAGTCACACTCTGGCCCAATAGGGCTTGCCTTGGATTGTCTTGGGTGGGAAACTTACCACCAATATGTCCCCACGCTTTTGCTCCTCTTATGTTAAGTAAATATCGTTATGATAGATCACCTGCTGATTATATTTACCTCAAATAAGAAACTAATAAGTGTTTCTTCCAGCCTCTGGAACTCCCTTTCCAAGACATTAGAAGAGGGAAAAAGTAACGAGTGGACAGCAAGTGTCACGGAACTTGCCTAACAGTGCTTTTTATCTGATGGTTGATTTCCTTCTAATGCAGAAGAACTAAGGTTACAGAAAGATCTCCCTTATCACTTATAGAAAAGAAAGGAATGAGATAAAAGAAAAAGAGAGAAAAAGAGACAAAAAACAGAGAAAGAGGAAAAGAAAGAATGAAAGAAAGAGATTAAAAAGAAAGGGGGAAGGGGAAGGGGAAGGGGGAAATCCTAATCATGGATGTATGATTTATTTGAAGCCACAAAGAAAATCAAAGCAGGGGTGATTTCTGTGATGTCTGACAGGGCATAAAGTGATTAAAGCTATTCCTACAGTTGGGGCATTGAAAACATCTTTCCTGTATGGAGTCTCCTGTGTGTGTGGAGGGAGGACTTCACATTGACGCTTTTCTGTCAACAAACTTTCCAGCTCAAGTCAGCTGCTATTTTCCAGCAGCTTCTAGGAGCTGTATATCTTTAAATGTCTAGGCCTACTTCAGATGTGACTGAATTTGGCTAATGGCTTCCAAGGTTAACAGGCAAACAGACACACAGACATCCATGCACATACCAGCACCGAGTGATCTTATGAACCAAATTTCCATTGGAAAGGAAGGCTACCAGGAGCAGAACAGCCAACTCCCCTCCTTGCTCACACCCCAGGTGTGAAGCAGTGATCTACACCCACAGCGAAGACCAGACTTTGCACAGAAGGCAGCAACCAGCAGCCCAAGAGCCTTCATTTAGCCCACGTGTCATGTCTTGCCAAAAGCAGCATGCTCTCCTTTGTCACTGCTTCAGGAAGTGTCTAGATTGAATTAAGAGGTGTCAGTGACTTTCTCTTTTTGTCCCATCCAACAAAGGCGGCACCACGGCAAAACAGAACTGGAAGAGCATGCTACATGTGTGGCTTTTTTGTGTTTACACAGCACAGCCTGTATTTCAGAGGCTGTGTTTTGGAGACTTTCTGTTCTCAACCAAGAAAATGTAGGCACCTCCAGAAAGCAATTCAGATGTTACTCAGAGTGAATACAGACTCCTCAGTTAGAGGCCAGAAGGAAAGATGATTGATCCAGATTGGAATGTTTTTGGTTTGTTTGTTTTTTTTCTTTTTTATTAAGCTCAAAAGGGCCCCAAAGTCCTTTACCACCGTCCTCACTTCACCTGGTTCGTTTCATAGCTCCCAAGTTGTGGTTGTCAGCTTTTATCAGAAAAAAAAGACAATCTGAATAGCAACAAAACTGCTCTGGGAATAAAAAAGAAAGGGGAGGAGGGGGAAGGAAAAAACAATGCACACTAAAATATTCCATATGTTCTTATGGTGGGTTGCCCTCGGCACAGAGAGGAAGATTGTAACCAGGCAGAATCTGATAAGGCAGAATGCAACTGCTAGCTACTAGGCAACCACCAAAAAAAAGAGAAGAAAAAAGGACAGGATCAGCATACATGCAAGAACGAAAAAGATGGAAGAGGGAGGTGAAGCTGAGTTATTCATGGAGGAGCAGATGTTAATAAAACTTTGCCAGAGCTTCCAAGTGAGGCTATGAATGACGCCGCAGTTTGGAGGCTGCGCAAGGGTGCCTGCTGTAGTCTAGCTGGTTGGTTTTCTTTCCCTTTTTGTTGCCTGGTGGAGAAACAGACACTAACCACATAATCACAAGACACCCTCCTTCTCCCTCTCTTTGTAGGTCTCATCTCACTGACAAGCCTTGTCATTAATAGAGACCTTGATCGTGCAACACGAAGCACGCACGAGGTGGCTGGTTCTCACACAGTGAGCTGCTCTGCACATGGAAAGCAGTGTTATATTGGGATACCAAAGAAGGGTGCTGTAGCACAAAGATTTTGGCCAAGGTCTGCAAAGCTAGTTCTATTCCCAACTTATGGCTTCCCAATAAAACTTGTGGACTTTAGCACATAATTAGAAGTTAAACTCAGGTGGATCTAGATCTGAAATCACCAAGGGCAATGGCTGTTCCCTAGCACAAGAGCTCCGATCACTGACTCAACACAATATTGGAATGAATATTAATGCTAATAATAATAATAATAACAACAATGCAGTTGATCTAAGCTTGCAGCTCTGGCTCAAGCAGACTTCCTGTTGAAATTAGCCAGGATTCCATGCATCCTGAGAAAGTGTGTCACCTCACAAAATGGAAATGCAATCCCGCAGTCCTACCCCATGATAGCAGTCAGGCCCAGGAACAGAGCCAAACAGCTCAGCAAGATGAGCCTGTGCAAGGGCCATTTTACATAAAGGAGGAGTAATCATGGAAACATGGCTCTCTGGATTTGAACCAAGCCCCTGAGTCACAGAGCAGGACCCCTCTGTTGCAGTTTCTGTAGAAACAGAGCAACATGGGAACATGCCCTCTCGTGAAGAGACAAAGGGCAAAATCCCTTATTCTGGGTGGCTTAAGGCAAGCTCTTTCACACCAACCTGCTGTTTGGCTTTGAGTAAATCACTGTGCTTGCTTAAGTTTGGGGTTTTTTTTTTTTTTTTAATTATTACTGAAAATGGGTTTCGACACATTTTTCCTCACGGGGGTGTTGGGAGGCTGAGTTAATAAATGCTTGCCAAGCAGCAGGAGATTCTCAAATGAATCTCACTTCCCCTGGATGTGTACCATGCTCATTGTAGCCGTGTCTGAACGCTTACACATGTATAATTAAGAAGGACCATGATAACAGAAAGTGCAAAGCACTGCTCCTTTCTCACTGCATAATCATGTCTTGGAGGTGGGTGGCCCAAGAGGGAAGCATTGCATCAGGTGCGACAGGGCTTACTGCTGAGGTATGTTCTGAGAACAGTCGGGTTTTTGTCTTTCAAGAAATTGGGGCTAGGTATAACCTTTAGATTTTTCACTATATGCTAATTAAACCTTCCCTGGGCATTCAGCTATTCCCTCCAGCCTCTGTTTGCTTTCTGTGCACAAACCATCTACAAGCCTACACAAGCACCTATCAGCTTTCATTATAACTTACCTGCAAAATCCACAGGCTCTGGCTTTTATGTAAAAAAAAAAAAAATAAAATAAACCAGAAAGATATAAAACACAGTGAAAGCCAGTGAAATAATCTGTTGCCTACAAATCAGGCTTGGGATGGTAGGAATTAGACCTCCCACATCACATTAGCTTGGAGGGCTGTCCCTTCCCCTTAGCCTGCAGTGGAATTCCCATTCTTACCACCATGGTGGAAGCCAGCCCTGGCCCGATGTCTGCATACCACCCTTTAGCTGCAGCGTGTCAACTTCAGGATTAGAAAATCATGGGAAAGGAAATGATTGTGAACTAACAGCTGTCGCTTTGTTGAGTGTGGTATAGGCAGGCCAGGTGGAAAAATCATGCCTTGGTCAGGTGGTATGGCCTCCACAGTCTATTGTCACCAAGATTTGGGTGATCTTGAGTGAAGTAATATGTTAGAAAGAGGGCAAAGGCAGACTGTATCAGGCAGACTGACAAGCCAGGGTTGGTACATTCCCAGCCTTAAATATACTACATACTCTCCACTTGTCCATGATAACTACTCCACAGCCCATAAGCTCTCACAGCAAAGAAGGTCCTTTCTGATATGCAAATTCACCCTGAGCTCAACTTCACCCCATCACTAGCTGTTACAATATGTAGCTATGGCACTGTATTATTGTATTGCTGTTGGTTCCATACTTCATGTTTCCAAAGAGAATTCTGCACTCATGTAGACAGCTTTGATATCACTCTTGCAAAGAGGAGATACCTCCTAGTCGATTGGTGCAATTCAAGTCCAAGATGTCCTCTCATAGATGAGGGCCTCATATGGCCTGGTGAACATCCTGATGCTGTGAGGAGCACTGGAATGTTCTTGTCGAATGTTCTTGTCATTTGAGTATTATTCCCCTTTCATCATTTGTCTCACCTTGCCAACAAAGATGGTCTCCATCACAATGGCTCCCATTAGCACTCCATGAACTCATATTCCAGCCTTCCTGAGGAAGAGCGGAAGGAGGAGGAGAAGGAGGATGACCACAAGCAGAGCCAGTGCTCCAGGTTCCACTGTCTGCAAAATTGAGGGTTTGAAAATACTGACTCAAGTCAGTGGGTGCCAACTCACCAAAGCCTGTACCGCACCCTCTCTTTTTGGCATAGCTGAAGCAAACACTGAGGAGATTCAAAATGAGCACTGCACAATCATTAAGATCTACAAAATGGCTTGCAGGACTCTGCCAAACTGGATGCTGCAGCAAGAGTTTGGGGAAGACTGGAGTCAGCAGGGTATTTTTGGAGAGAATGCAGTAGGATCTCAGATATTTGGGCATTTCACTCACTAAGGTTTCTGAGACAGTATAACAAGGGCTAAGAGGATGGACAGACAGACAGACAGAAGTCATGACTGCAAGCACTCATTGTCTCCTACACATTCATCCACCACAGATACAGTTCAGCAACAAAGCTGTGAAGTGAGTATTTAATAGTGAAGCCAGTTAACTCCCCAAAACTCCTACTTCAAACACTCCCCAAAACATACAAACACATATATTACACAGTAAGGGCTGGCAGCAGGTTTCTTGCTGGTATCTAGCCTTGAGGAAAGGAAGACTTCACAAAGGGAAGCAGGAGCACCTAAAGAAAGATAAGCAATTCAGTTTTAGAGATGGAGTGGGGTACAGGAGAAAGGCATTGAAGGAATAATCTAATCAAATTTGGGTTCTGAGAGTTAAGTAAGATCTCCCCTCAATAAGAAACAGGCCAAGCAGAGCATAGATTCCCATCCAGAACCATGACTTAAAGGGGATAACATGCCACAAAGGGGGTTACAATTCTACAGAGCCCTGTTGTGTTCATTACTGCAGTAGTTAATTAAGGAATAATTTCAAGAAATCAGGAAGAGTACTAACTGGGATATCAATCTAATATACTAGTATCAGTCAGTTTGGGGTTTCCCACTGCACTCATTTGCATGACAGTGAGTCCACTACCACATCCAGGAGTAAAACGAGCAAGTGGACAGGCCACATCTGCTTGCTCTCCTGGACAGAGAGGATATACAGAACCTGGATGTGTAGCAAGTCACATAGAAATGGAAGACACTCATGTCTCTTGAGTATGTTGTGTCTGCATGAGAGAAGATGCCTATTAGATTCTTTTGCATAGGTAATGAATTTGGTAAATATGATTGTGAGCATTCAACCCACAGACTTGTTGAAAAGGCAAAATCCTATAGTTCTTCCCATTGAAGATCCAAGTCCTCACTCAGCCTACATCCACATTTATGGCTTTTATGTTATTGATCCTTGTTGGATATCCCATATAGTAGAAAGACAGAGAGCTGCCAATGCCCAGTGGAAAAGCAGCAACCCCAGACATCTAGGTTCATGAACCCCTTTGACAGCTGCATATTTTTCCCTTGTGGTTTGCCAGCAAAGGAGATAGGTTCTCAGCCATTCCCAGTACAAAATGGTTGCCAGTTCTCTGACAAATTGAGTGCCTCACTCGTGATCCTCCCCTTTCAGTTATCCAAAAGTCAGATTGTTATTTATCATAGTGGGTAATGGCTGTTCGCCCAAGGGGCAACTTGTGATCTCGTGAGCTTGCCATGTAACTAATAAGTAATTGGTGGTTTAGAGATGCAATGAAGTCTTGTGTTTTTCCTTGGAGACATCAGACAAGAGAAGAGAAATTATTTCTAATGGTAAGTATATTAATCACAGGAAGAGGAGGTTTTAAGAACTGCTGACAAATATCAGCCCACAAGGGGTTTAGATAAAACTGTCATCAGATATATCAAGGTCAGAATGAGGGACTGACTTCCTTCACCCTTGAAGTTTCTTCCCAAGCTATTTACTACATTTGCTGCTTTCCCTTGCTTCCATTCTGCTCTTTGCAGGTCCTAGTACCACTTCTTTCTGGATACCTTTCAGTAGCACTGGAATGATCATGACCAACCATTTCCCATTCAGTGGCACCAACCAAAAGCAAGCTAAAATCAGGCAGCAGAGGTGATATTCTTCATAGACATCCATTTCAGTGACTGGAGCAGCTCACACAACCTCACCCAGGACCTCATCCACAGGCACCAGTTTGCTGCAGTATCTTGCCACCAAGCTGTACTGTTTAAAGACATAATCTAACAGATTCCTGAAAACAAGCCTTGACTGTACAGTTTTACTATAACCCCTAACACACCTGCTAAGGCAGCTATCACCCGGCTGTGTGCTATCAAAGGTGTAATAACATGGCTGCATCCTGCTAAAGCTCCAGGGGAAAGCTTGAACAGAAAAGCCTTCATAGTCTTAAGGTAAGGAAAATATTATTGCACTTCCACAAAGCAGCTTCCCTTCCTCCACAACAACCACCTCAGGTCTTTCATCTCAGAGGGCTCTTGACATTTATTATTTTAGAGTTTTTTTGCATGGAGAAATGATTATTTTTGTCCTTGCTCCAAGATCACTCTTTATTGTTAGCTAAATAAATCAAATTGGTGGAAAAAATAATGAATGCTTAGCAATAGTATATTTCATCCAACCACCTGATCCTGAGGTATACTAGGTATTTATTCAGCATGGAAAACCTACTCAGCACATATAGGTATATGTGTACACATACACACATATATATGTCATAGGTGTGTGTACATTCACATGATGGCTAATATCAAGCCTCTCTTTACTGCTGGAGATGATCATGTTTCCTAAATACAGACTTAAAGGCTATCTCTTTCTTAGGTAACAAAAAGGGAAGGTCTCAGTCTTTCACTGATTTAATTTGCCTCAGGAAATTTAAGTTTTGTCAGCAAGAGTGGCAAGCACTTCACTGGGAAAGGAAAGGAAATGAGATTGCATTCCCATCTGCCTCACTGTGCTTCTCCAGTAAAACTTCTCTGCCAAACTTTGGTAAGGCTGACACGGATGGTGAATAACAAATTAGTAATCAGAGGTTTCTGGGAGACCTGAGAAGTCCTGCACACACTCCTGGATATATCATCCCTTCTGGAGCACTCCTCAGTGCCAGATAGCTCCCTGCTGCCTTTCAAATGCAAGGGCTGTGGTTTCATGGAACAGATGAATATTTGCTTTTTATTCACCCTTTGATCAAGACCAACTCCACCAGCAGCCAGTGGGCTCTTGTCTTTTGGATCTGGCCCATTTTGGGTACTGATTTCTGCAGTAACTATCCATGCATGCTTTAAGGCATGTTTTTGTTTCACATCTATCTATTCACTTAACAAATTAGCCCAGTCTAGTCTTATGCAAATCAGAGGTTCGATTTCCTTGTGTACATTGAAACTCTTCCTCTGCCTTTACCAACCAATGTGCAGCTACTGTTCTTTCTCAGAATGGGTTTTCATTGTTAGCTGCAGGCTGTAGAAGTTAATACATGTGAGTGCAATCCAAGTAATCTAAGTATGTGTTGTACTATATACAGAGAGTAAAACATGGGGACAAGAGAGAGAGAAGGGATATGGAGGGAGAAGATTTGGGATCATATTCATTTTCTTTTGCATGACAGAAAGAAAAATAAATAAGAATTATTTTTTTTTAATTAAAATGTGATAGTTTGAGAGGAGTGTGTAGAGCTAATTATCTGCACTGAGCTCAGACACGAAAGGGCAATTTCTCTCAAAGACACCTTTAAAGAGAGGTGGAGAGTACCTCTTATGTGAGAGCAAAGTATGAGGAAAACAAAATGTCATTTCCTTTCATAAGCACCTAGAAATCATAGAATCAAAGACTCATTTAGGTTGGAAAAGACCTTTAAAATCATTGAATCCAGTCATAAACTGCCAAGTAATCCAGCAATAAAAACTGCCAAGTCCCACTAAATCATGGCCCTTAGTGCCACATCTACATGTGCCATAAGGCTCATGGGTCAGTTTAAAAATAAAAAAAAATGTTTATGATGTCCACAGCAGGCCTGGAGTGGGTAAAAATGGGAAAAAAATCAGGAAAACTTTATGAAGTCAGGAGAGAGATTGTAAGAAGACAATCCCACAGCAGACAATGAACTACATCCTATGGACCCTAAACCTCGGCTTCAACCTCTGACCTGAAGTCAGATCCGAAGCCTGAGCTGGAGAAGTCAGAGCTATTTTCTGCCATTTTCACTTGCTTTCAGTCAATCAAAACCGGGGCCTGATTTCCATGCCACATTAATTTTGTCAGAGGAATTGTAATGTATCCTTTGCCAGCACAGTTAAAACATTATAATAGATGCTATTCTGATGACAGCCATCAAAACAGGTAGATAGATTAACTGGCAGATAGACAGAAAGAGTCTGAAGTAAGAAAGACATATAGAGAGAATGAGAGAGATGGATAGATAGATGAGCAGGAAGAGCTGGGAATATAAAAGATTATATAGATAAATAGGCAGGTCTTGGCATAAGACACTTGCATCAAGGTGCAGTTGGCAGCCCTGATTCAATGCATCATTTGTTCAAAGTGCTCATCTCCCTCCCTCTAAGTAAAACGAAGTTGTTTGCTATGTGTTACAGAACAAATCTGTGTGTGGGCTCCCTCAGGGTCATAGGATTGCATGAGGTGATGGTCCTGATCCTGCCAAGTTCCCAGCACCCCCACCCCCTGCTGAAATGCAGAGTGAAAGGATGATGCCCAGCATCAGCACCTGAAAGGCTGAACATTCCAGTAGCCCTGGCCAGTGCTGGAAGGAGTGCCAGGGCACGAGGAGGAAGGAAGGAGGGTGGATTATGACTTACCTGCATCATCTCATAACCTGCCTCAAGATGTATTTAAATTATAAATAACTAGTAAGATTCTTTCTGTCAACACATTTCAATTTAGGACTTTGAGTTTGGCAAACAGTTTCACAAGAAAGCTCCTTACAATACCCAAGGTGATGTGAACACAGAGGACTCATGGCCACTCTTGTGCAGCACAGAGCACCTTTTCCAATCTCACCTAGGAAATACTTCTTGTAATTTGTTTAATCTTTGAGGCTCTCAGGGGTCTACCTACTCTTGATTTTCGTTAAAAGCAACTATATCTTGTTTCTGTGTTGCATTGAACCCCAGAATAAATGCTTTTTGTCAATCCAATACTATAGCCTAATGCAATGTTTTAACAAAGACAGCTTTTATGCAAATCTTGGAGGTGGGGAAAAGGAACAATGCAAATGAAAAACTCCGGTTCTCCTGTTAAATAATCTTACCTTATTTTCCTTGACTCCTCCATTGCCAGTCACTACCTGTTGGCCCATCTCTGCTCTGTTTCAAGGTAGAGATAAAATTCAGCTTGATTTCAATGATAGGGACTTGACTAGTGACGGGACTCAACTGTAAAATGAGTTTAGGAGGGGAGATTTCATTTTTCCCTATTCACATCCATGAGCCAGGATCACTCTCAGTTGCACTCTTTTACACTTAGGATGGTGAATCTGGGTGAAGATTTCAGCTCATGGGAGAAACCCCACCCCCAGACTTGTTCATGAGGAACAAGAGCCATCATGAGCTCTGCAGAAATGTGCTGGAAACCTAACCAGAGCAGACGACCCTTTGTGGTATTTCAGCACATCCTGCTTCTTGTCCTACCTTGGAGGAGTGAAAATGAAAATATGAATATACTTTCCAAAACCTCAACATAGTTTTGGTGCAAGGGTGGGGAAGGCAAAGTTGTGGTTTTGTTTGCATTGCACATCCACAGAAAGCTCATCTTTTTGTTCTTGGTTTGGTTTGGTGCTTTTAGTTTTTTTGCATCAAGGTTTCATTAGTGTTTGCAAAGTGTCCCATACAAGGCAATACTGGGGCTTGGAACAAGTCATTTATCCACAAAAAACAATCATCATAGCATCATATTTAGTTGTTGCAGTGGTTGTGTTGTTGTCTACTTTACATGGACAGATAACCCCAGCAATGACACGGACTTGCTTACCATAGTTTGAGGAGGAAACACTCCAAGAACATTAGGTTTTCTCCATGCTTGGAAAGCTGATGGTCCCAATAGCTTGAGCCAGGTCACATAAAATCCTGCATTCATTTTGTGATAATGGCTTTTTCCCTCAGCACTGTGTGACAATGCTTAATTAGCAAATGCTCAGACCTGAGGAAAGATGTGAGGCTGGAGATGTTTGAGGTGTATCACCAAAAGTATTTTCAAAGAGGTCACCAGTGGTGATTCACTTCAGTGAATTACTGCATTTTCCAGCAGCATAGCCAAGCATAATAACTGTGGAGGAAAAGAGAATGACAGAGACAAAGCAAAGTAAAATGGGAAGCTTGAAGCTTTTCATTTGGTTTTAATCAAACAAACAAACCAAAAAAATTTATTTGACTCAGCCCAAAACATTTTCTTCATCTGAAAATTAAATGCTGAGTATCATTTGGAAGTCATTTTAAACTTTTTTTCCTTTTAATTTTTTTCTCTTTTTTCCTTTTTTATTTGTTTCCCTCTTTTTTCTTTTTTCCTTTTTCATTTTTTCTTTTTTTCTCCTTTTTCTCTTTTTTCCTTTTTTATTTTTTTCCCTTTTTTCTTTTTTCCTTTTTTCTTTTTTCTCCTTTTTCTCTTTTTTCTTTCCTTTTTTTCTTTTTTCTTTTTTCTTTCTTCTTTTTTATTTTTTCTTTTTTCTTTTTCTTTTTTCTTTTTTCTCTTTTTTCCTTTTATTTTTTCCCTTTTTTCTTTTTCC
>VWYK01063631.1:13397-24311 GCA_013399775.1 Semnornis frantzii | reverse complement strand
TCCGCCTCCGCCCATGTTCGGTATTGTTGTTAAGATGCTGAAGTCTGCCTGTCTCAGAGCCCTGGGACTATTGCTGAAACTGCCTGGCAAAACTGAATTTTGCCTTTGTTAGAGGCCTCCATAAGGACTTTCGCTGAGAGTTTTGAAAAGTTAAAATGTAGATCAGTTTAATTTATTGAAGTGACAGGTATGACAGATTCAGAATTGCTGGTAACAAATACATTAACTGCAAGTGATTGGTCTGGAGTTAGTAATTCCTGGTAACATCCAACAAAGTCAGAGATGTAAATCTTTGCAATAGCACTACAAGTGATGCTAGCAAAAGTTAAGCAATCTATTGATGGTGCAATTCTTACCAAGAAGGCAGCCCTGTCTTGGATTGAGGAAAAGGCACACTACTTGTGGTGAACCACCACTTGCTGATAATCTCATTCTCTGAGCAGCCAAGTCTCAAGGCAATGTGCTGAAAATACAACTTCACTGACGCAAGTTCATGAAGAGGCAGGCACTTGCTAGCAATTGCTCCGTATGCAAGCGTCTGATTTATTGGAAGATGTTTATGTACTTCACTTCCATTCCCACATCCTACTAACCTTCATACTTGTCTGTTTATTAATCACACTCACGCCTCTCACTCTTGCAGCTGGCTTTCCAGCCTGCTTTTCACATACTTTTGTGATAGGTGTTCTGTTATCACCACAGCTCCCCACACAATCTGAAGGTCAGCTTGACATTCTTATTCTGTTCTCATACCCTGGAATGGGTTGCCCAGGGAGGTGGTTCAGGCCCCATCCCTGGAGGTGTTTAAGGCCAGGCTGAATGAGGCTTTGAGCAGCCTGATCTAGGGTAGGGTGTCCCTGCCCATGGCAGGGCAGGTTGGAATTAGATGATCCTTGTGGCCCCTGACTGATTCTATGATTATCTGCTAATTCTTGATTCCTACAGAAAAGGAGCACAGACTGTCAAGCATCCCCATCTCTCCTAAATCTTCAGTCTTTCCCCCACCTAGAGAGGTATTTTCTTTGTGGATATTTTATATCCTAACCCCAGCTGTCTCTGATTTCTAGGTGACATCTAGCGTGATTTAAGTTGAGAATTGAGTAATATAGTCAGATCTCTTCAGAATGTACTTAATTGCCTGATTACCATACTTATGAGTGTAAGCTTTCATTTCATTTTTCAATTAATTTGGCAAAGGTCTTCACTCAGTAACTATAGCCTTCAAAATCTATTTGGAAGCTGCTTGGTTTTGTTGTTTCAGCCTTGCCTCATTAATTTTAGCTGAAACAGGACAGTCTTAACAAGATTCCCTCCTTCAGCTGGCTGGCAGGCCAGCTCTGCAGATCTCCATTTCCAGAGGTAAAATAAACATCTCCTGGTTGTAAGTATCTCGACCTTTCTTCTAAAGCATGCTAAATTTGCCTGTGTTCCTGTCACATGGCGAGGTGGGAAGTTACCCCACAGTAAAGTGCCCTGCATGTCTCCCAGAGGACACGAAACATCCGTTGAGTCTTCTCTACATCTCTTGGACTCCTCTTGACTCACTATAATAGCAATTCTAGTTACCTTTCAGACATATCTTGTAGGAGTCAGCAGTAATTCTAGCAAGAGCAATTAACTGCCTTGGAACATTGCTCCCTTTTGCACCCTTAGGTTTTCATTAAAGTTGCTGATTATTACCTTTGTTTTTCTATTTTTTCAGTCCTATCCTGACAAAAATAGGAATACCATAAGGGTTGTAGCAATGTGCTGTAGCAGAGTGCAATGATGGGTTGGACTGGATGGTCTTGGAGGTCTCTTCCAACCTGGTTGATTCTATGATTCTATGATTGTAAAGTCACTGCTATCTCCCTGCTGACAGACTGCATGTACCAGGCAGGAGAAATGCAAGGTTGCTCTGTAAGGAACCAGCATCCAGGAGCCAAGAGGGATCCTACAGACAACAATTCACAGCCTTCACCAGCCAGTGCCCAAGGCCACAGTACCTGAGCAGGCCAGAGCTAGAGATGGCAAGCAAATCCAACTAAGAGTCCAGAGTATGAGTCCTCATGGCAATGCCACGAGTTCAGAGTTAAGCCAGTCCAGGAGCTGAAGGCTGGATAACTAGAGCTCCACAGTTAGGCATAGCCGTAGTGGCAGTTGAGCTGAAAGCATTCCTCCAGCACAGCTCAGGCAAAAAGGAAAGATCCAGGTTTCAGCTTAATTAGACTTCCAAGCCCATGCTGTGGGGAAGAGGTCTCAGGTGAGACTTCTTCAGTTCTTTTAAAGCTTATTAATGATCTTAGGGCTCTGATACTGCTAGTAAGTCATATGTGTCATGGCCATACTGGAGTGGAGGTCCTTGGGTGTGATACAAACAGAATGCTCCTCGCTACTTATGATTTTTATTGCAGTTAGTAATTTCCCTAGTTAGGGACTGACACAGGGCATTCTTTTAACCCTTCCTCTATTATGTTTATTGCTGCTTTCACATGCACATTTTTCCATTCATAATCCACTCACAGTAATTTAAATACAATTACTACCAATTACTGTTAAGAAGTCAAAGCAACAAACATATATGCATGTCTGGCTTCTCTAAATATATGTATGCTATGCATAAACAGCATATGCAAAGGATGTCAAGATGCTGTATCTGGGGAAAAAAAAATGTTTGTGTTATCAAAAAATCATATCCTGAAGGATGACTGGACAATGCTATGTTTCACACCTGAGCAAGTGTAGGGTTCTTTCCAGATGACAGTAAAAAAGGCATTTCACAACTCTAGGTGGTTAAATGCTATTTATTGAATAATCAGAAACTAAGACTAACTTGTCAGTCTTATGTCCTTTCTCATGCTAGGAATCCTCATGCTGAGGTGCCCATGTAACAATGTCAAATACAGGATCATGAGTGATGCCATGACTCCAGTAGACTGCAAGGGATATTTGGCATCCTGGTCATCTGGCAGCCACATTCAGTTGTATGAATGGCTTTGGCTATGGGTAAGATGGGTAAGATTCCTGTGGTCTCAGTAAAGCTTTGGTTTTAACCTGCTGTCATACTGCATTACTGTTCAGACAGATCTTTTAGTTGGGGGCAAGCACACAACAAAGGCAGGCTAAAAGCCTAGACCGTGAGGTGCCATTTAAGAGCCTTGAGGTGCCAAGCTGGTCTTTATCAAGTCTCTGATAAAGCTCTGTTTTTGTTAGGTGTCTGTCACACTTTTGTGAGGGTTTTGTGAGTTTTCTGCCAGGGCTGCTGCATCTGCCACAGCCATACTGTTACCAACTGCTCTATAGTACCTCACAGCCCATGGAAACACTTTGCTTGAGGAGTAATTACTTCTTGCTCAGTTGTGTTTGCATCTTGTAAATTCCATTACTCCATAATGCTACAACTTCACAATCAAGAGCTCTAAGGTCAGCAACTGATAACCATCCTAATCTCCTCACTAACTTGTGAGACTACTCCAGTGGTGCTTTCCATGGCAACCCATCCATAGCCATTTCAGTTGTCTGGGGGATAATCACTACCCTGTTCTCTATTTCAGGCCCGGTTTCTAGCAGAGCACATGTAGCCAGGAAAGACTCCATGGGGGTCCAGTGCCCAGTGCTGGGCCATCCTGGAATAGAAGTGTGAAGAACTTAACCATTTGTCTAAACATTGTTACAAAACACTGGAACGAGCTGTCCAGAGAAGTTGTGGAGTCTCCTTCTCCATAGATATTCAAAACCTACANGATACTGGAAGGCTACTCTAAGGTGTCCTGGAAGCCTTTTCTTCTCCAGGCTGCAGAGCCCCAACTCTCTCATCCTGTCCTCATAGGAGAACTGCTCCAGCCCTCTGAGTATCTTCATGGCCCTCCTGTGGACCTGCTCTGTGATTGTTCTGTGACAATAGCAAGCAAAACAGTTGAACAGGATGTCTTGTCCTAAACTTAGCTCTGTGACTATAGCTACTGATAGCCTGACAAAACCACAAATTTTGCAATGCAGGCTGCAGCTCACTGGACCTAACCACAAATTCCATGTTGAAGAGTGTTGTAATGCATTCTAGAGCTTACTGCACAGCTACATCCAGGGGTCATGGAGTGGTCAGTGGTTCTTAAGGAGTTCTCAGATGGAGAGAGTTCCCCTGAGATGATGGGCACATGTGCAGTTTAGAGCACACACACCCCCCACACACACACAGGATGGGTGCTTGAGCAGGTGGAATAGTACTATAACCATGGCAACCAGCTGAGGAAGTGAAAACACATATGAGATTGGAAAGGCTATAAAACCATGAAAGCAACTGCTAGAAGTTTGGAGCTCTCTCACTGAAAGACAGGAAAAGAACCCATAGGACCTGTGAGATGTCACTGGCTCGGCAGTGGTGACTATCTCTTTGCTTTTGTTCTTATGTCACTGGCTTGGCAGTGGTGACTATCTCTTTGCTTTTGTTCTTATGTCACTGGCTCGGCAGTGGTGACTATCTCTTTGCTTTTGTTCTTATGTCACTGGCTCGGCAGTGGTGACTATCTCTTTGCTTTTGTTCTTATGTCACTGGCTCGGCAGTGGTGACTATCTCTTTGCTTTTGTTCTTTCTCGCTTTTCCTCCTTTTCTGTATTTCTAATTTTTTTTCTCTGCACACATAATCAAAATAAGTCCAAGTGCCTTTCTCTACCAAATCCTTGACTCCTTGCTTTTGTTTGGAGGATCTGATCTGCTATGACCAGCAGACTGAGAAAATGGAGTGTCACCAAATTTTCTGCTGGCCATGGCATGACTGTTCCTGAATACTGGCAACTGTATAAAACATGTGAGCCAGTACTGGCAGGAGGCAGAAACAACCACAAAACCATGAATGAAGTGCAAAGAGTTACCTCATCAACCAGGGGATCCTTGAAGCAGCAGTCAGGCAGAGGCAGACAAGCTGAGCTCCGTCCATGGTGGAAGATCACCAACTCTACTGTTTGTGCCTGTTTATCAAGGATC
The DNA here is from genome assembly GCA_013399775.1 of Semnornis frantzii. NCBI lineage: Eukaryota > Metazoa > Chordata > Aves > Piciformes > Ramphastidae > Semnornis > Semnornis frantzii. Next base: position 19,351 of record VWYK01063631.1, on the reverse strand, counting down.
AGTGCAGGTGTAGTTTACCCCGGTTTAACCTTTTCCATAGCAGGACAGCAATTGCAAGAATGTCCAATAGTGTGCTTCTGACTATCATAGGCCTGACTGCAGGTGTTCTACTTGTTAAGTACACAAGGATAATCAACAATTAATATGATGTCTGTGGTTTTCTACACCCCAGCTGCAGATAACTTGAGCATTGGTTATTATAATATGCCTTGCCAATCTTCCCATAATATTCCACAGTGCCTTGACAGATTCTTAACAGAGGAGATAGAGGAGCTGATGGGGGAAGTTGCTCTTCTGGCAGTCATCCTTGCAAACAAGGTGGAGTTGCAGCCAGGGATATGAAGGCTGATGCAGCTGTGAAATGGAGTTCAGGGTCATGAAAGGAGAGAAAACAGCAAAAACTGAGATCCTGCTCCTGGACTTCATGAGGCCAGGTTCTTGTGGATTAATGCATTTGATATGATTCTGAGGAGAAGAGAGGTCCATGAGAGCTGATCATAGGCATTTTCCCCTCCAGGGAATCACTTCCTACAAACTCAGGAATGGCCTGTGGTCCTGGTGTATACGATATCCTGTGTTTCAAAGGAAGGTGGAGGGCCCTCATGGATGAACAAGGGGATCCTGGCTGAACTCAAGCATGAAAAGGAAACACATAAGAAGCAGAAGCAAGGAAAGGTAGCCCATAAGGAACAGAACCACTGTCCCAGTGTGCAAGGATGGAGGTTAGCAAAGCCATATTCCTCTAGAGTTGAATCTTGTGAGTGAGATGAAGGAGAACTAGAAGTGTTTTCATCTACAAGAGAAAATGTGTACCCTTTCCTGAATGGAGCTGAGACCTGGTGAGCAGGCCACCACAGAAGGCATTATAAAGAAAAGAGAGTGATTTCAGGCAGGACTTCAGTAGAATTTAATTGTAATCTTGATGGTAGAGATGCATATGTTAGCCTGAGTGACTGCTAAACTTAAATATATAATATGGCATTAATATGTGCTGCCATTAGCAATCCAATCTGTATGTTCTCATTAAAAGAGTTTGTTCCCACAGGAATGTGTGAAAACAACACTTTTGCCAGCCCTGGGTGTACCCTCTAGAACATTCAGTATTGTACAAGTGGCAGACTGATGGCTTTGTTTCACTTTGAAGAACACGGTAAAGATGTGTAGAACAATGAGGCCTTTGATCTTCACCACAGAAGAATTCTGTGCAGCAATGTCTCTACCAGAGGACTGCCCGTCTGTGCTGTATCATTGCATGTTTCCCAGCATTAGAAACACTGGAAGCAAGACTTCTCACTTTTAAGCCCATCTTTTTCTCTTAAGTACTTTTGCTTTTTTGTTGAGATCCAACAGAATCAGAATATCACACCGCAAAAGAGGCATTGAAAAGGTTGAGCTTGTCAATGCCTTCATTACCTTCACCTTAATAGAATTATAGTTTGGATTGCAAGGAATGTCTAAAGGTTATTTAGTCCAAACTCCCTGCAATCAGCAAGAACATCTTCAACTAGATCGGGTTGCTACCCAGCCCAGTATGGATAATTGGATAGCAGGGTATATTGGAAACATCCTGAACTTCTGGGTTTGAAGAGTTTATGATTGGCAGCACAAAGACAAGCTGAATCCCAGTCCATCTTGGTCAGCATTAGGGTCATACTATTTAACATATTCACTAATAACCTTGACAATAGGTTCAAAGTGCATCCTTGCAACTTTGCAGATGATCCAAAACTGGGAACAGTAGTTGATGTACCAGATAATGTCTCTCTGAACAGAGACAACTAACAAGTTGGAGAAATAGGCAGAAAGGAACCTTTTGAAGCTCATCAAATGGAAGTGCTGCCTTGCACTTTGAGCTGGAGTGGACTAACCCTATGTACCACACATCCAAGCCAGGTACAGTCAGTTTCTCCAGGAAGCTACTGTGGAAAATTATGTCAAAGGCATTACTGAAGTCCAGCTAAACAACATCCACAACCTTTCCTTCATCCACTCAGTGGATCACCTTGTCATAGAAGGAGATCAGGTTCATTAAGCAGGACCTGCTCTTCATGAACCCATGCCTGAGGCTAACCTGGTCTTGTAGCCACCCTGCTGCTCAGACACCTTGTGCTACCTTGCGGCTTCATTCCAAAGTGCAAGGCCCTGGTGTTTTTGACTGAATCAATGTATAACTATGTAGTTTCTTTGTTCATTGCATAAGGCCTTGAAAATGTTTTAACATTTATATAGGGAGTAAGTTAGAAAGCTTTTAATCCCGAAATGTCAGGATGAGGAAAGACAAGTAACTAATCAGCTCAAAAAACATCTGTGTGCTTCGAACATATAAAACAAAGTCAGATAGGAAAAACCTCAAGGTTGTTTGAGGAACACCATTATCTTTGTCTAGGAAGTTGACTGAGTTGGATAAACATTTAAGTGTCCTAGTGTGACTCAACACTGTAAAAGGACAATGTGGGGAAGTGTCCATCGGATGACCGTCATACACAAGCACACAAGTATTTTGCTAACACAGCAAAATCAAAATGGACATGCATTAAAATATACTTGTGCAACCTTATGAATATGTAATAGGAAGGAGGAATAACTGTATTAGATAGGTGTTACTTGTAAAACATGCATAAATAACCACAGGAATTTCTCCATGGTGTGCACGCTTGGTGAGGCAATCCCCCATGCACCCAGCGCCCCAATAAAGAAATGCTTGTTTCTTTAGGCTCCATTGGTGTTAAGGAGATTGTTCTTGATTTTAGTAGCACTCAGGGATGTCTCACTTCTGCCCTCAAGGGGAAAGCAAAATCAGCTGGCTCTATTGGGTTTGTGTGCCTCCTGTTTTTGCCACAAAATTCAATCTGCTTCATGTTGACTGAACAGAATTACAAAGGGGAATATTCGGTCCTGTGTATGAGGCGTCACAACCAAACTGAGCACATGTAAGCTATTTTTCTTTAGGGGATTTTGTAGTCTTTCACAGGTTTTGTAGTCTATACTCTAAGGGCATGATATGAAGCATTCAAATACCTATTAAAGCATATTTCTAATTATCAAAAAGCATATTTTGTACATCCCGTGGTGTTATCATCAGCATCTTTGTGGTTTAAGTGTTAATCCAGATGTATCTGATATATGGAGATTTGGCTTTCCTAAGGTATTCATAAGACTTAATCAGTAAAATAACGAGGTAACTGTAGGTGTTAGGAGTACCAGGAGTGGTCGTAGGAGTTTCCAGGGGTGTCCATGACCAAAGATAATGGTGCTGCAGGGAGTGTTGGGAGGATCCCGGAGGCCCCTCTGATTGATGTTCAAAGAAAAGACAAGAGGGTCAATTTAACCTCATGAAGAAACCTAGCTGTCGTTTTGATCAAATGGACTAAGGGATAGAGGCTAGGGAGGTTAGGGGCAGTGCTCAGAAAATGTAAAAGAACACTCATGAATATGTATAAAGCTAAGACAATATCCTATATGAGCACTGTTATCTGCTGTTAGCTGTGTGCCTCTAGCAATCTTGTTGCTTGCTATGGACCCAGCACTGTTTGCCTTTGTTTTATAATAAATCTTTATACTTAAATTTTAGAGGGAGTTTGTTTCTCACATGTATAAGTTGTTAACTTCGGCAGTTATTTGGCATCAACAGTAAAAGGTAATTTGGCAGAAAATAAACCCCCTTGCCTTCCAACTCGTCCTCAGATGTCAGACGGTGTGGGGTAGCTGGGCTTAGAATTTGAGTGATATTTCATTGAGTGCTGCAAGTTTGGTTGCATTCAATGTATTGATCTACCAGAATTACAATGCTCAAGTAGCATACTGCACTTTCAGTCTAGTCACACTCAATGAGCTCACACGACCATACTTAAGGAGTCTGGTCATTGTCCTGGGTTAACACAGCCTCCTTCCACACAGAGGGGAGGTAAAGTAACACCAAAATAATCCCTGAGTTGAGACAAAGCTTACTGGAAATGATACAGCGCACAATTACCTTAGCCTATTTGTAGAATAGCACAGCAAAAAGCAGCAGCAGAAGCCAGTGATAAAACAGTTCTCCCCACCCAAGCACACAGCAGCCCACCCAGTGAAAAGTGACCAATGCCCCAAACCTGAAGCAGCAACTGGAAAAGGAAACCTCTCATGCTGCAACCAGAATTTCAAGCCTCACAACACTTTGCTCCAGCCAGCACTTCCATTTTGAAGCTGACATGATGGCAGCATGGTATTGAATGTCATCAGATTCAACTCAACCCATGACAGTCATGTTCAGTGACAAACTTTTACAGCTATCTTTAATAAACAGTGCAGATTACTGAGGCAACAAGAGTGCAGGTCCTTAAGGATTGTGTGTGGTAAATACACTGACTGCAAAGCACAAGCTGGTATTAGGAATATGAGTAATACGGCCTGGCTACAAACAAGTTGGGAGACAACTCTATAGAGATTTTGAAGTTCCTCTGAAGAAGCACTCAGCATTATCAAAAGTTCAAATCTTAACCAAAAGCATCCCTATGTGGGGGAAGAGAGGCTCAGCCTGTTGACTGATCCCATAGTTAAGGTGGTCTGCAATGTTATGTTCCCTGATACCTCTCCTCTCTCAAGCCATTTAATACTAATTTTTTACCTTTCAGATGGGGCTCAAGTGGCTCTAATCATAGATACCTTTGCTATGCTTGGCATAGAATTATCTTGAGTCACTTTTAAAGGTATAAATTAGTTAAAATTCAGAGTGCATGATCAGTGAGGGTGGGCTGCACTTTGGAGATGGGCAACCATTGCAGAATGGCTAAGGGAAAAGGGACATGGGTCCCTGGAGGCATTGTACAATCCAGGCCTTGACAAAAGTCCTGAGTATGCTGAAATGAAGCAGGCCTGAATACATGACAAGTGGCCAGTACACCCTGACCTTGCTATTTGAAATAAACAACTTCCACGGAAACTGAGGCCTGGGAGAATGGAGCAGTAGTGCTACAAAGTAACTGCAGGTAGGAGCAACTATGCACCCTGGTATCTTTAGACTAACCAATCTGTGCTAAGCTTAGTTCGCGTGAACAAGTATTGTGCACCAATTGCAATGCAAACAGCAATGCATGATTGCATACACCCTAGAACTAATGATATATAAAGTGCTGATGCTCTTAATAAAGTTGGACTATCTTGAGCTAACTCGTATTGGGTCGTTTCTTGATTTTACTGAGTTCCCCCTTCCACAGGTAGCCTTTGGGATGGAAGTGTGTTTTGGTATTATAACAAGAGTACAATGAGCAAAGTTTGCACAAAGGACAGCATTTGTCCAAAAACTTACAGACTTTTGACCCAGGGCAGACAATAAATATCTTGACGGTTCCATAGTACCATCCAGTTCCCGTGGCTGTGGTGATAACACAGAGCCTGGCCATGGTGTCTTTGCTGCACTCCACCCTCAGTGCTGTTTGTAACATTTCAGGCTGTGTTGCTCAGGGAATCCGCGTGGAATGGGTTCCTTGAGTACCAATTGCACTCTGACCTGGAAGCTTGTTTGATATTTTACCTCTCCTTAATGTGTGAACAATGTTGTGCCTTACAAGTTTAATTTCCAAGTCACCTCCAGTAATTATTCCACACCACATTTCTGTTAGATATGGACCCTTCTGTTAATTTTGCAAGAACAGAGGCTTCATTATCTTCATTTATAGAATCATAGAATGGTAAGGTTGGAAAGGACCTCAAAGGTCATCTAGTTCCAACCCCCTACCAGAGGCAGGGGCACCTCCCACTAGTACAGGTCACTCAAGGCCTCCTCCAACCTGGCCTTGAACACCTCCAGGGAGGGAGCAGCTACAACCTCCCTGGGCAACCTGTGCCAGTGTCTCACCAACCTCACTGTGAAGAGCTTCCTCCTAACATCCATTTTAAATCTCCCCTCTGCCAGTTTAAACCCATTGCCCCTTGTCCTGTCATTGCAAGACCTTGTCGATAATCCCCCCCTCCCT
>VWYK01063629.1:0-12068 GCA_013399775.1 Semnornis frantzii | reverse complement strand
ATATATACATATAAATAAATAAAATTTTCTGAGACCATTCCTGTTTAAAATCTGCTCTCCTCTGATACCACTTAATGGTTTTAATTCCCAACCTGTCTACCAGCCTGAAGGAGACCAGCACAGGATTGTGGTGGTAAACCTCTGCTGCTCTGGTCCTATGGCCTGGGTTTGAAAGCAAATCTACCATTTTCCACTCAGTGTTATAGCTTGCAAGGTGGTCCCAGGTGGCAGTCTTATTTTTGTCTACTACAGTAACCAGGTCATCACCTTCAGATGTTATCAGCTTTATTTAATCTGTAATTGTAACTGAATCTCTCGGTGTGGAAAAGTTGGAGCAGGAGGCTTCGACCACAAAAATATTATTCACAGAGTGTGACAGACTGGTCCTTAATTGACTTCAGTTCAGTTTTCATTATTCAATTCCTTTCTTCACATTTTAACTATATTCATGGGCTGTCAAAGGACTGGAAAACAGACACAGTGGTAGGACTGAACAAAATACCTTCTTCTTTCCTAAACATGCAATGTATGGTCCTTGGGAAGAAACAAGGCCTACTCTGAAATGCTCACTGTGTTTTTAGGTGACCAAAATTTGACAGAGAGTCTTACTGCTGAGCTCCAGGAGTGTCTTCCACAACCTCTCTGCATACACTGTGCCTTCCCAGAGCCTGGTAACAGCAATTCCAATCCTATGCTAAAACATCCTATGCAAATAAATTCCCCAGCCTAAGTTTAACTCCTAAGGATTATTCCAATATACCAGAGTACTATTGAAAATAAGTGGGAACTGGTGGCCATCATGCTTATCATGCTGGGAAATTCAAGATGTCAAGAGAAATTGGGATGAAGAGAGAGAGAAAGTGGTTAAGCATATTTGACATTCAACAGATTCACTTCTGGAATGTATCCATTAACATATTTGTCCCTTTCAGCAAGATAAATACTTTGCATTCCTGGTTCCAGGCTGTGCAGCATTGCTTCCTCAATTTTCCATCTATAGATCTGCTTTTACCACCTGATTTTCATGATGCTATTTAAGGCTGTAACAGTCAAAGACTTCAGTAATCCATCATGACACTGTTGGAGATAACACTGACCTACCTGTTAACTACCATTGGGTGCAGGTAACATGGAACAATGGTAGCATGTGTTGTTAACAAAATAAACAACAGTTAAAAGGCATTCTCTGAGATATTCAAGGTCTCCTAGAATACAACTAGGTTTTCTAGTTGCAGGGATGGAATCTTATGATCTACTCATGACAAAGTGGGCAGCTCTGTAATAGCTGGGGGAAAAAAAGAGGGTATTTATGTAAATTAGATCAATAAAAACAATAAAACCAAAACATCCACACTGGACTTTTGGAGGGCAGACTTCGGCTTATTCAAAGAAATATCTCCAAGGGTACCTTAGGAAAATGCCCTTAAAAATAAAAGGGTTCAGGAAGATTGGACCTACTTCAAGAAAGAAATCTTGAAGGCACAGAAAGAGGCTGTGCTGATGTGCTGAAAGCAGAGCCACCGGGGAAGACGACCAGCCTGGATGGGTGAGGGACTTGGGAAGGAATTAAGGGAAAAAAAGAGGGTGTATCACCTTTGGAAAGAGGAGGTGGTAACTCAGGAAAAACAGAGATGTTGCTAGGTCGTGTAGGAAGAAATTAGAGAGGCAAAAGCCCAGTTAGACTGGCCACTGCTGTGAATGATAACAAGAAGTGTTTCTAAAATATATTAATGACAAAAAGAGGGGCAAGGATGACTTCTACTCTTTACTGGACAAGGAGGTGAATGTAGTGACTAGAGATGAGGAAAAGGCAGAAGTGCTTAACACCTTCTTTGCCTCAATTTTCAATAGCAAGGCAGGTTGTCCTCAGGACAGCTGGCCTCCTGAGCTGGTAGGTGAGGTCAGGAAGCAGAGCAGCCTCCCTATAATCCAGGAGGAAGTAGTTAGGGACTTGTTGAGCCTCTTGGATCCTCACAAGTCTATGAGACCAGATGGGATCCATCCTAGGGTGCTGAGAGAGCTGGCAGATGAGCTGGCCAAGCTGCTCTCCATCATTTATCAACAGTCCTGGCTCACTGGAGTTGTCCCTGAAGACTGAAAGCTGGCCAATGCGGTGTCTATCCACAAGAAGGGTCGGAAGGAGTACCCAGGAAATTACAGACCTGTCAGCCTGACATCAGTGCCATGCAAGATAATGGAGCAGATCATACTGAGTACAATCACAGCACACCTTCAGGATGGCCAGAGGATCAGACCCAGCCTACATGGATTTAGGAGGGGCAGGTCCTGCTTGACCAACCTGATCTCTTTTTATGACCAGGTGACCAACCTGGTGGACATGGGGAAGGCTGTGGTTGTAGTCTACCTGGACTTCAGCAAGGCCCTTGACACTGTCTGCCATGGCAAACTCCTGGCCAAGCTGGCAGCCCTTGGGTTGGACAGGGGCACTCTGTGCTGGGTTAAGAACTGTCTGGATGGCTGTGCCCAGAGAGTGGTGGTGAATGGTGACATATCCAGTTGGCAGCCAGTCGCTAGTCATTCATTGATGATCTGGACCAGGGGATTGAGTCCAGCATCAGTAAGATTGCAGACAACACCAAGTCGGGAACATGTGTTGTCTGTTAGAGGGCAGGAGGGTTCTGCAGAGGGACCTGAACAGGCTGGATAGATGGGCTAGTCCTGAAAGGAGGTTGTAGCCAGTGGGAGTTGGTCTCTTCACCCAGGGACCACGTGACAGAACAAAAGGACACAGTCTCAAACTGTGCCAGGGCAGGTTTAGTTTGGATGTTAGGAAGAAGTTCTTCATGGAAAGAGTATCTACCCATTGGAATGGGCTGCCTGGGGAGGTGGTGGAGTCACCATGCCTGGAGGTGTGTAAAAGGAGGCTGGGTGAGACACTTAATGCCATGGTTTAGTTAAGTAGAAGGGTTAGTTGATAGGTTGGACTTGACCCTGAAGGTCTTTTCCAACCTGGTCAATTTTGTGATTCTGTGATTGGGTTATTATGAGGAAAAAATGCAGATTAGAAAGAGTGGGGAAGAACAAGATCTGGATTAAGAGAAATCAAATTGTTATAGATACCACAGAAGTTATCTGTCTAGCAATTCAGCTTTTAAGGCCATTAGTTTAGTATCTTTCAAAAAAACCCACATAATTATTCAGACAAACATTACACCATAGGGACCTATTTGCCCTAGACCATATTAAAAATTATAGACTAGAATTTGTGTTTATGTGTCCTTCTCCAGAAGAAAAAATTACAAAGATTTGTATACTGTATGTTCCCAGATACATGCAGATATATAAAAATATATGTGCTGATAGAAATATTTTCTAGTAGGGATCTAGGGATCCCTAGTCCAACTGCCTGCTCTATAATGAGCAATTATCAATGCAAGATTAAGTCAGATGTGGCTTTCTCTAGGTAAGTGCCAAATGCTTCAAAGGATGACAACTCCCTGAACTGTCTGGGAAACCTCTTCCAATATTGCATTCATCACTAGTGGAGAGATTTTTCTAAAATTAACTTTCCAGGCCATAATTTGTAGCCTTTGCCCCTCCCTACATTGCATGGTACCATCTGGTACAGTTTGTTTCCATTAAGTTTGTCATTCCTCTTCAAGCACTTTTAGATTGCTGTTAGCTCATTTTCAGCCTCTTCACCGAACTGAACAAACTCACTTCCCTCACTCTGTCTTGGCAGGTCAGATGTACTAGGACACTAATCATCTCTGCTGCTCTTTGCTGGACCCCTTTGTGTTTCCCATGTATTAGTAACTAGGTAAGTGTTCTAGGTTGCATAGTTTCTCAACTATATTACTGCTACTATGTTTTTTTACCAGATAATAGAAATAGTCAATGTTCCCACCGCCGGACTGATGAATATCATTCAAAGTGATACGTAAGTTATCGCCAGGTGCCACAACAGTATGTGGGATGCTTATACTGAGGTAGTTCAGGGAAGCAGACTGGAATTTTTCAGCTCTGATAGTGGTTTCAGGTGATTCTAATTTTTCTTTTCCCTCTTCAGCCTTTACCTGTCAGGGATGAAAAGGACAGAGTGAGCAGTGTCCCTCAGGAGCAAGTATAGATGGTTACTCTGAATTCGTATCTTGCCTGCTTATTAAAAAACTGCTGAGGGATGCAGTGAATTGCTGCTGAGACTTCATTATCAGAACCTGGTATCAAAAGAGAAAATTTTAATTACTTTATTCTTTCATCCTATTTTGTCTTTTACTGTGCTTGCACTTGATATTTTTCAAGTTTGACTCTTCAAGAATGAGAATCAATGGCTGAAAATCACAGTAATTTTGTACTTAGGCAGCTTTATTCCCCTTTCATACTGTGCATGTAATTGAACCCTCTGAGTGTCCAAATGCAGACTACTCACTGCATTGCTTAGGGACTTTTCACTTCACCCTCTTCTCATCATTTTCTGCAACTTCTCATGGTGATATTCATTACATTTCCATCCTTCATGCCAGGAAAATATATATTCAAACCACAGAAAAAATACTGCTACCGCCAGTGCACATATTCCCAAGGCTCTGGTGTACAGCAGTGTCCTTCACCTCAGTGAGGCATCCCTTAAGGGCTTACCTCACTCTAAAGTATCTTACACAATCTCTCTCTAACATATTTTACACAGTCTCTCTCTAACTCCCCCTCTAACCCATCTCTCTAATCCCTCTCTTCACAATCAGGAGAAAGCTGTGCAGATAGTGTAAGAAATCACTTTTCACTCTCTATGATAATTTAAGCAAAACTGATTATTTTCACAATTGCTTGTCATTGGTTTATGAGTTCTTCTCAGTACTGGATTTGCAATCGTGGGTATTTGGGTTTTCTTTACCATTATTTGAAAACTCTGAGCATCTCCAGGAATGTCAAATGTAAAGGAGATTAGACCCTTTTTATTGGAAAGTGCAGTCTTCTTCATTGGGAGTTTTCCAGGCAAGGTAACAGTAGCAGTGACAGGTACAGAGGCAGCAGGAGAGCCATCAACCAAAGTGACAGATACCTATTGGAAAAAAGGGTTTTTCTTTTACTTCAAGGAAATGTCTGTGTTTAAAAAAATCCATGAATAGCAGCAGTTATTTTTATAAACTGAGAAGTAATATAAAACTGTACAAATTGGTGTTTGAAAATTTGAGCTTTGAGAGAAGGGGGTAGCAATTGACTTGGTCTAGACTCCAGCTAAAGAAAGAATCTGTGAACACGAATTAACAGCTGCCCCAGATTTTCATTTTGGATCTGTCAGATCTCAGCTGATCCCAGAGACAGCAACCTAAGTATTATAAGATAATTTTTTTCCTTTAACTCTTTGTAGAAAAAAAACTTGAAGGTGTGAATTTAAAACTCCAAAACTTAAATGTTTGCTGTTTGGTTTCAGGTTTTGGTTTTTGGNTTTTTTGTTTGTTGATTTGTTTGTTTTTTTTACAGACAATATCCCAGTTTTGTTTTCACAATTTTAACTTAATATGAGAGCAACCTGATACAAGGTTATTATTTTAATCTTTTGATATGTGGATGAGGAGTACTGCACATTTTTTATAGAACCTTGTAACTGAACAGGGCACAATAACTTCAAGAACAGAAACCCAGCATTTTCTGGATTTGGTTTCTCTGCCCAGGCTCCGTGTGTGCAGAAATGTGACAAACCAGATGTGCAAACAGTAGTTTTGTTCTGGACTTAATTCTGAAAGTCTCTGTCCTTTAGAGATCCCACTGGATCAGGTAAGGATTTTCTAAATAGGGCAGATGCATGGAGGCAAACAGACATAGTCAGCTAAATACTACATACCACAACAGAGAAGGGGGCTCCAGGCACAAAATACTTTTTGGTGTTAGACAGATCCACGGCATAAGGAGATTTCACAAACTTCACATTGCTGAGCTCCTCTTCTCTGATCTCACCACCTGTCAACATCAAAGAGTACATGTTCCTAGGGGAGAAATAACTATGTACTTGCATATTACCATCATATCCATAATTTTTGTTTTCAAGAGTGGTTACATTTTTAGCAGAGAAAATTGGAAAAGAATCAAAATAGGATCCCTCCCCAAGGACCTTTCATTTTTCAACATTCACCTTCGGAGGCCAGCACTGCAGTTGTATCTCTCAATTAAGCCTCCTACAACTAGCAATAGCACTTGCTACAACTCAAATAATCCATTAACTACTGGATTTAACTCAATGTAGTGCTCACTTGTTGATAGCTCCAAGATATTTGAGAGCCTACTCAATGCGCATAGCACTGCTATGTGAGCAAGAATCTTCAAAGATCTCTCGTGGTGAACAGTGGAAGTATCTGCCCTCTAGGAAAGAAATGCAAACAGCCACTGAAACACTTCTGACCAGGCACACTCCAGGCTTATGTCCCAGATGAACAGCAAGACCGAGCTAGATGAACTATATTGTACTTGTACATATGCCAAGTATTGTGGTCTGATAAAGCTCTGGGAAGGATTGAGTAGACAAGCAGGACTCAAAGGCTAGATGCATCTCTGCACTGCGTTGCAGCTGTAAGACAAGTGCCTTATCTTTAGACTGACAGCTCAGGAAGCTGAAGTTCAAAACATGGTAAAATACTGAAGCTCAACTAGTAACTTTGTATGCAGATGCGGCTGAGGTGTGTGCTCAAATAAGATCTCAAGGGAAGTAATGCATTTGTGTTCATACAGGTGTCTGGTGGCACTTCAGATGGACTAGGATATCTTAGCTAGCTTCACAGAGCTGTTTAATTTGAGACAGACTGTATAAGATAGTACTTCCAGGAGACCTGAGAACTTCTGGAGCACCATGAAAGATGATGTAAGACTATGAAGAGTATTTAAAGAGGCACTAGACACTTGTGTTCAGGAATATGAATCCCACACTCGAGATTAAGTTTGTGGAAGGAAGGAATCAAATGGAAGATTGCCATAACTATAACATGAGAAGCTTTGCAGTGAAGATTGGTAATTTTCAGTTGAGGATTATACTTTAAAAGAGAAGATAAGATCAATCTAAATATTATAGACTATATCAACTAAGGAAGGCATAGTGTACTCACTTGCAGTTTCTACAGTGGTAACAGCAACATATAAATGAAACCCTTCCAGAGTGGAAATAGTCTTTCTTAATTTCTCTTCCAAAAGCAGTGTATTTAAAGTCACTGTTCCTCTTCCACTTTGAATCTGAAGAAGAAGTGAAAAAAGAAAAAAAAAAAAAATCTGACAACCCTTTACTAGTTTGTTGCCTTTAGAATTAAAAATTTGTTGCTCATATCATGATTGTGGTATTCATAGAATCATAGAATGGTAAGGTTGGAAAGGACCTCAAGGATCATCTAGTTCCAACCCCCTCACATAGGCAGGGACACCTCCCACTAGTACAGCTCACTCAAGGCCTCCTCCAACCTGGCCTTGAACACCTCCAGAGAGGAATCAGCCACAACCTCCCTGGGTAACCTGTTCCAGTGCCTCACCACCCTCACTGGAAAGAACTTCCTCCTAACTTCCAGTCTAAATCTCCCTTCTGCCAGTTTAAACCCATTGCCCCTTGTCCTGTCATTGCAAGATCTTGTAAATAGTCCCTCCCCAGCCTTCCTGTAGGCCCCTTTCAGATCCTGGAAGGCTACTCTAAGGTCTCCTGGAAGCCTTCTCTTCTCTAGGCTGAAGAGTCTCAACTCTCTCAGCCTGTCCTTATAGGAGAGCTGCTCCAGCCCTCTGAGCATCTTCGTGGCCCTCCTCTGGACCCTCTCCAACAGTTTCATGTCCTTCCTGTGCTGGGGGCTCCAAAACTGCACACAGTACTCTAGGTGAGGTCTGACAAGAGCAGAGTAAAGGGGTAGAATCCCCTTCTCTGCCCTGCTGGCCACACTGCTCTTGATGCAGCCCAGCACTTGGCTGCTGTCTGGGCTGCATGTGCACACTGCATGCACACTGTATTAGAGGGGTCTATATTTCAATAATTCCTAACAGCATTTGGCTCACCGGGGATAAATCAGAATAGTTTCACTGAACTCCAGTACTTACTGCTAGCTGTTGTTCCAGGCCTGGAAGAAAGACTTTTTTCTCATTTTCATCAATTATGCCAAATCTCACATATGCAACACCTTGAATTGGTTTCCCATAAGAGTGTCTTTGGAAAGAAGAAAAGTGAGGCTTTTTACATTGGTAAAAGGCAAGTATAAGTCTGACTAGTCATGCTGAAATGAAATTAGGATATCTGTAGGCATGCCATCTGTAACAAACAGCTTGAAAATTAAAATGAATCCCACTTACCAGTAATTCAAACGTGGAGAGTTTTACTGGTCTGTCTACAAAATGGCAACTTAAAGTGGAAAGATTTATCTGGAGCAAATCACATTGACAGAATCCTCATTGTCTGACAAAATTTACTCCAGAATAATTAGAACTTTGGGTTTGGGGTTTTGCTTGTTTGCTTGTTTGGCTGTTTTGTTTTGTTCTGTTTTTTCAATAATGGGAGCTCGAGTTGCACAGTGAAGTCTCAATACTCATCCCCTTCACAGGGAGCAAGGGAGGTATCATAGAATCAGTGAGGGTTGGAAGGGACCTCAAGGATCATCCAGTTCCAACCCCCTGTCATGGGTAGGGACACCCTACCCTAGATCAGGCTGGCCAGAGCCTCATCCAGTCTGGTGTTAAACACCTCCAGGTATGGGGCTTCAACCACCTCCTTGGGCAACCCATGCCAGAGTCTCACCACTCTCATGGGGAAGAACATCCGTAGCCCAGTCTGAATCTCCCCACCTTCAGCTTTGTTCCATTTCCCCCAGTCCTATCACTACCTGACACCTGAAGAGTCCCTCCCCAGTTTTCTTATAGACCCCCTTAAGATACTGAAAGGCCATAATAAGGTCACCTTGGAGCCTTCTCTTCTCCAGACTGAACAGCCCCAACTCCCTCAGTCTCTCCTCATAGCAGAGCAGCTCCAGCCCTCTGCTCATCCTTGTGGTATCCAATCTATCTAGGCTGGACGAACTATGAAACACTGCATGAGCAGGGGAGCAGAGAATCATCTCAAGGACTAATATGAAGTATTTGGTATCTCCAGAGACAAATCTTATGTGCTGAAATTGTAGCACCTGAATTGTGCATTTCAGACACCTCCACCCTTCCCTCCCACATCTCTCTTATGGATTTAGGCAGTACAGCATAGGGACCTCATGAAAGTGAAATAAGTGTCAGATAGGTATCTGGCCAGAACATCCCTGAGAACTCTGCATATGGGTCATGGAGTGAGAGGATAGGGTATATTGTTGAATCTAACAGGCTCCTCACTGAAGAAAACCCTGGCAGATGGCATCCTCCTGGAGCACAGCATGTAATAAGCTACATGTGTCATGGCCAAGGTGGTGGTTTTCACTTGTGGAAATCTCACTTCATCTTAGCTCTGTAATGACTTTTTGTTGTTGTTGTTGTTAAACAAAGCCTCCTTCAAGTTGATCTGATCAACAGCACTGATCTATACCAATGAAACTGAGAGGAAACACTTATGAAAACTGCTTAAAACACCAGAACTAACCTGATTTATTTAAAGCTGCCTCTGCTTATTGCACAGGGCTTGGACTAGATAACCTTTCAAGGTCTCTTACAACCCAATGACTTCTACAATCCTATGAACTAATAAACTGCAGGAAACAGGAATCAATATAGCAGGTAACTGTTCATTACATGCATGGCCAGCTCAGAGAAATAAGTTCAATTATCAGAAGTTCCATATGTTGATTTTGAGGAAAGTCAGGCAGACCTGTGTAGCATTGCTAGGACCTTTTCCTATAGACAAAGAACAGTATCCAATTATTCAGGTTCGATTTTCACTCTTAAAAACAATAACTCTGTGTGATACTATTTATGGTTTTGTACTGAAGAATCACCCATGAGGTGCTGATTTGTTTTTTAAGGGTCTGTGCTTAGTGTATCTGACATTACCTGCTGATACTGTGTGTACAAATCTCTGCTGATGCATCAAAATTACCCAGAAATAAATCTGAGTTTTTGTCTGGACAGGTAGAAATAAACAGAGTAACATTTTCAGTGGTATTTAGAAAAGGCAAAGTCAAGTACTTCAAGAGATACATTTATTCTATATCAACTATGCAGTCTTGATATATGCTATATCACAGATTTACAGATAGCATCAAGTTGGAAGGCACCCTCAAAGGTTATTTTGTCCCACCCTGTTGCAGTCAGCAGGGATACCTCTAACTAGATCAGGCTACCCACGTCCACATCGAATCTGATCTTGAATGGCTCCAGGAACAGGGCCCCAAACATATCTCTAAACAACTTATTCCAGTGTTTTGCCACTCTCATTGTAAAGAATTTCTTCCTTATGTCCAACCTAAATATATGCTGCTCTAATTTAAAACCATTACCCCATATTCTATTGCTACAAGGCCTTCTAAACAGTCCCTCCCCAGCCTTCCTGCAGGTCCCCTTCTGATATTGAAATCTAGCTGCAAGGTACCCCCCTGAAACCTTCTCTTCTCCAGGCTGAACAGTCCAAATTCTTTCAGCCTGTCTTCATATGAGAGGTACTCCAACCCTCTGATCATCCTTGTGGCCCTCCTCTGGACCTGCTTCAGTCAGTCCACGTCCCTCTTGTGTTTGGGGCCCCAGAGCTGGACACAGTACTCCAGGTGAGGTCTCACCAGAGCAGAGTAGCAGAACCACCTCCCTCAACCCACTGGGTATTATTCTTTTAATGCAGCCCAGAATGAGATTTGCCTTCTGAGCTGCAAATGTGCATTGTTGGCTCATGTCTAGGTTCTTATCCAGCAGTACTCCCATGTCCTTTTATGTAGGACTGCTCTAGATTTCATCATGCCTCAGCCTGTACTGATGCCAAGGACATAGACTATATCCAATATTAACTATCCAGATTGACAATACTCTAAAATCTTATGTTTAGCAAGATTCATACTATTCAACAATATTTGCTAATATTAATTCCTGGTCTTTAAAGACACAAAATTTAGGAATCCTCAGAAACAAATAAAATAAATCATGAGCAAAAAGACGACCATCTCCTCACTCCTTGAAACTGAAAAGATGTCTCCCAACTATGAGAGAAAGCTGGATGCCTCCAACTCCTACTATCCCACAAAATTTCCTCCTCTTCAGGGAAAAAAAAAAAAAAAAGTAAAAAAAAAAAGTATTAAGTTCCAATTTAATCATAAAAGGAACACAAATTCANCCACATCCAAATGACTTCTAAACACATCCGGGGTTAGTGACCCAACCATCTCCTTGGGCAGCTCATTCCAATGCCTGACCACTCTTGCTGCAAAAGATTTTTTCCCTAATATCCAGTATAAACCTACCCAGTCACAGCTTGAGGCCATTCCCTCTTGTTCTTTCACTATTTACCTGTGAGAGGAGACCAGCACCAACCTCTCCACAATGTCCTTTCAGGTAGCTGTAGACAGGTATGAGGTCTCCCCTTAGCCTCCTCTTTTTCAGACTAACCATCTCCAGCTCCTTCAGTTGCTCTTCATAAGATTTATTCTCCAATTCAGAACTGACTTTTCAACTAGAAGTTTTTTTTACTTCAGAAATCATAATTTTCTGTTCAAGTGTAGCATTAAGTATGTTTCAGCCAATTTCTAGTATACCTTTTTCATGGAGGAACATCATGTATTTTTTCATCAATATAGTAGCATTTTTCTACCATGTTTTTTTTTTTTTGGTTTTGTTTTGTCTTTGTGCACTGAGTAATCTTTAAAACATTTTTAACATCTAGCTGTAAATCAAATTTATAACACCTGAGGTAATGCCACACTGAACTATTTCCCTTCACTGACTGGCATGTGCATCCTGGACTTAAAAATCTCTTATAAATATATCCTACCAAGGTAACCAAGCCTCGTTGAATGAATGATGATCTCAGTGAAGAAAAAATACATCACTGTGTCTCCAGAGTGCTATTTGATTTCTTCATCTTCCCAATGTGCAAGGTGGCCAATTTATTTCTAGTTATTTTTGAGTTCTGGCTCAGAAATGCCTCATTAAATGTATTGATTCACCTGCAAGTGTTTCTGCATAGAATCATAGAATGG